>BQNB010035259.1:0-45802 GCA_026074375.1 Tanacetum coccineum | reverse complement strand
GTCATATCTTATTTGTTTTAACTCCGATTTTAGTGATTCTTTCGAGCACGTCTTTGTAATTAAAAGTTTTATCTAACTAATGTATTTTCCAAAATGTATCTGAGATGAATAGAAAATTGTTTTTATAAAATCATTTATTATCGTAAACATGAAAAATCCATAACTCCTTCGTTGTTGATCCAATAATTATGATTCTTAATGATTTAGAATCCTAAAAATACATAATTTCTGTGAAAAATAACCAACCATTTATATCAGATGTGATTAGTAATAAGTTTTTATAAAATTTCTTTTATAAAAGCGTTTATTATCGTATAACTTGCAAATGCCGTATCTCCTTCGTTATAAATTAGATTTTTAAGTTCTTTATATTGTTGGAATCCTCATGACATGTAGTATTTTATAAAAATATAAAATAAATATGTTATTTTTCGAATTAAAACATAATGTTTTGATCATTTTGTTAAAATGTGATTAAAACTTGTTTTTGTAACTTTTTGACATGTGTGAATTATTACAAGTCCTCTATTGTGATCAATACACAACCTTGTCTACATTTATAGTCCTCTAATGTATAAGTTCAACAATATGTCCAAGAGTCACAACATCAACAAGTCTACATACTTATTTGTTTATAATCTTTAATAAGTACACTTTTTAGGTAACTAGTTTATATATACTCTTAATACATAAACCACATTTGTACAATACTTATACTTTTATTCCAACATGATATTAACATCCATATATCATATGTAAAAGTATACCAAACCATAATCAACTGTAAAAATCCATTTTACAAGTTAATACTTTTCCTAGATGGTGATTCACTATATAAACATTATATACACAGAAAATCATAAATGAAATGAATGTAGGGATTTTAGATAACCTTAATATGAAGTATGGTGATGAACAACAAGATCTAAACCCCAGCTTAGATATTAAACCCAAGCTTCCAAGACTATGAAAACCCTAATTCCAATGAAACCCTAATCCTAAACCTTTCTTGATTAACACTTCTAAATGCTAAACCAAGCCTTTAAACCTTCTTGTAACACCTTAGATATGATGTTAGAACACTTATATATGTGGTAAATAAAATTGTATGGATTATGTGTATGTGTTTGGTTTTGGCCGTGGGTTAGGAGGGAGGAACAAAGAGAATGAGAGAGTTTTTCTATTAAGGAAATGAAGTGTGTGTTTATCTATCTAGTGTAAGCCTTATATATTACAACTTGGCTAGTCAAAGACCACATGTGTAAGTCTTAAGACAAGATGAGGATTTTAGGGAAGTCCTTGGTCAATTCTACTAGTCATAGACACAAGTTATAATGAGTTGAAGTTTGTACAAGTTCTAGTTAGTCCATTGTGTGCTCTTGGTCCCCTAGGGATCACTTTCTAACCAAATTTTTAGGGGGGGGGGGAATGAACTAGTTGGTGTTTTTGATATCTTGAATAAATATCTAGTAAATCTTGAAGTTTAAATGTATATACATTTAGTGTAAAGGTATAACTTGTAAAGTGTAGGTTCTAGTTGGTTTATTTTATGTACCATTTGACCAACAATGTTAACATAGGTGAAGTTTTATAAAAACTTTGGGTATTGGATATAATAATGGGTGTTTGTTGAAGCGTAGAAAAGTTTTGGTGGTTCCGTGAATGCTTGAACGTATTTTATCGCGAAACGTAAACACTTTACGTAACCAATAAAAACAAAAACGTGCAAAGATAATAATTATCATCCAAATAATTATCTAACACTTGCTTGACGTAAACATTTAATTGTTTGATGCCCGTTTACGTTGAATGATAATTTTTAGTTTACGCGATTTAACTTAACGATTTAAAGTTTAAAAGCAAACGCGAATGAGACTAAAAATAAATAGTGAAATAAGTGATGAAGTAAATGACCTGAAAACACAGGGTGTTATAGTCTTCCCCCGTTAAATGACCCTTGTCCTTAAGGCTTAAGACGCGACACTTGACGACGGTGCGGTTTTTGTGAAGAGATGTGGATACTTCTTCTAAAATTGGTCTTCACGTTCCCAGGTGAACTCAAGACCTCTCCTAGAGTTCCATCGAACCTTGACAATTGGGACACGGCTTTTCCTTAACCGTTTGACTTCTCGATCCATGATTTCTACAGGTTCTCGTACAAAACGGAGCTTGTCATCAATATGAAGTCCATCCAACGGAACGGCTAATGGTTTGTCAGCATAGCACTCTTCAAGTTGGATATATAAAATGTATTGTGAACCCTGCTCAGCCCTTGAGGAAGCTCAAGCTTGTAAGCAATGGCTCTAACTTTTTCCAACACCTTGAAAGGTCCAATATCTCTAAGGTTTAGCTTCCCCCGTTTACCAAAGCGTACTACTCCTTTCCAAGCGAAACCTTAAGCATAACTCGGTCGCCAACTTGAAATTCTAAAGGCTTATGCCTCACATCGGCGTAACTCTTTCGGTGAGAAAGTTTGATAGCGAATTGCCCTAGGGTGACTAGTGATGTGTCTCGGTTTCTTGGCCAAAGGATTTGGTATAAGATAACACCGACTTTATAGTAAGATGGAGTAAAGGTCTGCTTAGTTGTTATGATTATTAATTTGGTTCCTCATGATAAATACGTTTTATGAATACGCACACAACTTTGATATAAATATGAAATTGTTTTCTTGACAAGAAGTTTTAGGGTGACTACTCTCGGCATGGGCATGGTCCATCCTGAATTATACATAGGTGATCAAGCTATGTATATTTGAGGGTTAACAATGCGATGCTCATTTTCATCAAAATTGTGTTATAATTTCATAATTTTGTATTTCTAGGAATTGAGCAGATTTGGATAAAAAATATAGATGAGTTTAAAGTAGAAGAATGACGTTTTCATTAATTCGTTAAATTTGATAGATACTTGAAATCATTCAGTATAACGGAAATTTAAGAGAAATACAACGAGAACTCCTAAGGAGATAAAGTCTAAGATAGTTCCAACTTAGGGTTCACTAGGTAAAGCGAGACAATTTTATATTTTAAGCTTCGATCTCATCTTTAATGTTGTTAGGGTCTTGATCGGTTTCTCCTCCTCATACGCATATACCATTCTACGTGCTTTAGTACCTTCAGCTTGGTTTTCATGGTTTCGATTCTTCAATTCCGGGCAATCACTCTTGTAGTGCCCTTGATTCCCACATTCCTTAGCCAAGGTGAGGTTTCTTGAGTGTTACTTGTAGCAGGACTCCTACAGTCTCGGGTCAAGTGGCCAACTCTCTTGCAGTTTGCGCACTTTACAGTGCACTGTCCATTGTGATGAAACTTGCACTTGTTGCATAATGATAGAGTTCCAGCATACTCCTTCCTTTCACCAGACCTAGCGGTATAAGCTATAGCCACACCTTGCTTCTTGGGAGGTTGTTGTTGAGCTTGGTTGTTGTTGTTAAGTTTCCTCTTATTCTAAATTGAAGTTCAGATAGGTGTGTCTGATCTTTTTGCCATCCAGATTCATGTTGCAAAATTCAATTGCATCTTTCATTGTATTAGGCTTTAGATGCCATTACACTTCCGTGGAATCTATGTCAGTGCAAACCACCGAAATATTTTCTGATTCTTAAACCGACTCTTTAGGAAAACATTCCTGCAATATCAATGCCCGTTACTGAAAATGTTGGTTATTGCCTACCAATCCTGGTTAACTTAACCTTCAGGTTCCTCATCTCTAACTCAAGCTTCTTATTCTCGCCACTTGGGCAGTAGAGTATTGTCGGTCATCATCTTTTTCAGGTTTGTCCAGGTCTTTGCATACGCCATATGTGACACAGTCCGAAACTTAGGCAGTTCCACCACGTTATAGAGCACTTCACATGAAGAGAGTACAAGTGGTAAACTTGATATGGTTTTCCATAGTGCAGCTGCTTATACGGAACACAGTTTTCATTCTTTCAAACCACTGAGTCAACTCGACAACTCCTTCAGTACCCTAAAAATATAAAGGTTTGCATTTCATGAAGTCTGGGTAAGTGCACTCACGAGCAAGAGGAGCTTGTCACCTTACACCCGTCCGAATTATGGTTGTCATCCACCATTCTTGTTTATCAGCGTCATGTGCTGCCAATGCATCGGCAACGCCTTGGTCGATCAATGCCTTAAGCTGGGCATTGGTGCCGGTCTTGGTGGGTGGTGGTTGTTGTGGCCGGTTGATTGCCTTGTGGTTCTTTTTTTGGTGCTCATTTTCATCAAAATCACAAGAAAATTTAATCTACACGTCAGGTATTTCATAAAATCATAAACGCGACCATGTCTGATGTAACAAGCAAAATTAAACTTATATAAGTATATTATATAAGACCAGTAGTAATATACGTACTATAATATAAAAACATATTTTAATAATGGTAAAGTCTAGTTATGACCATACTAATGAAAACATTAGCTATATGTACTGTCCCTGTTAAAAATCTTTTGTTTTGATCCAATGGTTTTGAAAACGCTGTTTTAGTCCAAGTAAAAAAATTTGACCTGGTTTCTTATATCATTGGCTCTTGATATCCAATCGGTTTCACCATCAAAAAATTGGGTCGCAGCCGGAATATGTTTCGGGACTTGTTGAAGATATTTTAAGTGGTTACTTTATAATACCATCGCTCAAATCATGAGAGAACGACCTCTAAACGTGTCATTTGAAAAGTTATCTTGTATTGTTTAGACTCCAATACACATCACATAAGCCAAGCATCTAATTCGCTTGAGAAAAACATGCTTAAAAGTGTCAACGTAAAGTTGGTGAGTTCATAGGTTTGTTTAAGTATAAATGTTGAACCAACGTTTTGTAAAGTATGTATGACCGTTCCGATCCTTGTATGTTTCCTCAAAAATGTATGTATGAATGATGTAAATCAAAGAGTTGTAAAGTATGCATGACCATTTCAATCCCTAAATAGCCACAAAAAGTTAAGTATAGTTGGACCCCCATTGTTCAAGTATGTATTGCCACTTTATTTAAGGCAACGTAAATATTCATGTAAGTATAAAACAACGATTACGATTACTCAAAGTTCATGAAACTGTTGCGTAAACTTATATGTATGCCACTTTATTCAAGGCACCGTAAATGTTCTTGTTCATGTAAATGTCGTTCTTTGATCCGACATGCTATAACGTTCGTTTGTCCAGTGATAGCTAATCACCCGATCGGGGATTGTCAATCCCAAATAGATCTCTTTTATAACATTTGCGCTTACCCTCCGAGTAATTCACAGTTTAGTCTGCTTAAGCTAGTCCGTAATCATTTGGGTAAAAGTAAAGTAGTGTCCTTGTTTTCAAAAATGAAGTGAAACAAGCAATGTATTTCGTTCCAAAATAAGTAATTGAGTATGTAGATCAGTTTGTAAAATGAATTGTAAATGCACATGTAATGAATTCAAACCAATCATGTAAATGGAATTGGTAACAAGCATGTTCTCACCCAAAAAGTTGTAAAGTATATGTAAAACAAGTAAAACGTAGGGCTATAAACTCACCTCGAGTGAATGAGTTAACAATGTAAATCATAGAAAATGCGTCACTCAAATGCCCGAATGCAACCTAATTAATTATATGCCGTATAAGTACTAAGTACTTTGAATACCGTATACCGTATATATTTCTATATAGCTACATCAGCATCTAATTGTAATTGTGAAATCATATTTATAAAGTTAAAACGTTTATAAATATCACGTTAGTAAAAATGGCGTAACTTTCTCGTTTTAAGATGATGTATCAAAATATTACATCTTTGTATTTTGAGTCCTCTGATGAACAGTACTTTTTACTGTTCATGAACTTTTATAAATTTATTTTTATAAACTTAGTTATCGTAAACTCGTAAATGTCGTATTTTATTCGTTTTAACTCCGATTTTAGTGATTCTTTCGAGCACGTCTTCGTAATTAAAAGTTTTATCTAACTAATGTATTTTCCAAAATGTATCTGAGATGAACAGTAAATTGTTTTTATAAAATTATTTTTATAAAAGTATTTATTATCGTATACATGAAAAATCCATAACTCCTTCGTTATTGATCCAATAATTATGATTCTTAATGTTTTAGAATCCTAAAAATACATACTTTCTGTGAAAAATAACCAATCCTTTATATCAAAGGTGGAAATGAAATAAGTTTTTATAAAATTTCTTTTATAAAAGCGTTTATTATCGTATAACTTGCAAATGTCGTATCTCCTTCGTTATAAATCAAAATTTTAAGTTCTTTATATGGTTGTAATCCTCCTAACATGTAGTATTTTATAAAAACATATAATATATATTATTTTTCGAATTAAAACAGAATGTTTTGATCGTTTTGTTAAAATGTGATTAAAACTTGTTTTTATAACTTTTTGGCATGTGTGAATTATTACAAGTCCTCTATTGTGATCAATACACAACCTTGTCTACATTTATAGTCCTCTAATGTATAAGTCTAATAATATGTCTAAGAATCACAAGATCAACAAGTCTACATACTTATTTGTTCATAATCTTTAATAAGTATACTTTTTAGGTAACTAGTTTATATATACTCTTTATACATAAACCACACTTGTACAATACTTATACTTTCATTCCAACATGATATTAACATCCATATATCATATGTAAAAGTATACCAAACCATAATACAGTGTAAAAATCCATTTTACAAGTTAATACTTTTCCTAGATGGTGATTCACTATATAAACATTATATGCACATAAAATCATAAATGAAATGAATGTAGGGCTTTTAGATAACCTTAATATGAAGTATGGTAACGAACAACAAGATCTAAACCCTAGCTTAGATATTAAACCCAAGCTTCCAAGACTATGAAAACCCTAATTCCAATGAAACCCTAATCCTAAACCTTTCTTGATTAACACTTGTAAATGCTAAACCAAGCCTTCAAACCTTCTTGTAATACCTTAGATATGATGTTAGAACACTTGTATATGTGGTAAATAAAATTGTATGGATTGTGTGTATGTGTTTGGTTTTGGCCGTGGGTTAGGAGGGAGGAACAAAGAGAATGAGAGAGTTTTTCTACTAAGGAAATGAAGTGTGTGTTTATCTATCTAGTGTAAGCCTTATATATTACAACTTGGCTAGTCAAAGACCACATGTATAAGTCTTAAGACAAGATGAGGGTTTTAGGGAAGTCCTTGGTCAATTCTACTAGTCATAGACATAAGTTATAATGAGTTGAAGTTTGTACAAGTTCTAGTTAGTCCATTGTGTGCTCTTGGTCCCTTAGGGATCACTTTCTAACCGAATTTTTAGGGGGGAGAATGAACTAGTTGGTGTTTTTGATATCTTGAATAAATATCTAGTAAATCTTGAAGTTTAAATGTATATACATTTAGTGTAAAGGTATAACTTGTAAAGTGTAGGTTCTAGTTGGTTTATTTTATGTACCATTTGACCAACAATGTTAACATAGGTGAAGTTTTATAAAAACTTTGGGTATTGGATATAATAATGGGTGTTTGTTGAAGCGTAGAAAAGTTTTAGTGGTTCCGTGAATGCCTGAACGTATTTTATCGCGAAACGTAAACACTTTACGTAACCAATAAAAACAAAAACGTGCAAAGATAATAATTATTATCCAAATAATTATCTAACACTTGCTTGACGTAAACATTTAATTGTTTGATGCCCGTTTACGTTGAATGATAATTTTTAATTTACGCGATTTAACTTAACGATTTAAAGTTTAAAAGCAAACGCGTACGAGACTAAAAATAAATAGTGAAATAAGTGATGACGTAAATGACCTGAAAACACGGGGTGTTATAGAGGTATATTTTATAAAGATAACGGTTAATTTTTTTCATAATTAATTTGATAATAGTTTGAAGATTGAAATTCCAAATGCATTCTAAACAATAAACCACATTGATTAAGTAAATTTTAAGCAGATCTCAACTACTTTGAGGCATCTTTATGAATGTCATCCTAAGTACTTTACATTCATGTCTACATGTATCCTCATCTCCTCTCCCGCCTCTCTTTATCGGTGCACTCTAAGCCTAAACATGCTTTTTAGAATGAAATAAAATGGTATGAAAGGATATTATAATTGAGAAAGATGTAGTTGTTGCAAGTTTGAAAAATATATCTTCTTAGACTTTTTCGGATACTATCTAATTACAAGGTTAACAATGTTATTGTAAAAAGTAACAAAATCACATACACAAATGAAAAATTAGATTGACCTGAGTCATACGCGTGTTGTTAGAAAGATGAATTGCAAATAACATTAACAACATATATCTAGCGTCACCCTTCTTTATTGAATGAACCCGTCTTTGTTTTGACATGTGCTTCTATTTATTCTTTTTAGTGTTAGCTAGCATATTTAGAGTGTTTTATTAAGCGCGTGTTTCAGCTTTCATTTGATTTTTGTCAGGTAGCTCAGTTTGTGCGCGTGTCTGCCAAAGAGAAAAGGAAGTTAACCGTTGCCTGCACAATTGTATTTCTCAGCTCATTGGTTTGTCAAAGCCCGAGACACGATGAGTTCAACTTATTGTTGGCCTTATTGTTATATGTTATAAATTTCAATTTCGGGGCACCAAAGTTAGTAAAGTTAACGTAAATCTTTCTTTTACACATTGAAATTTTAAATTCAGTTTGGTGAGCCTCATCTTCAGTCCTCATGAATCCTTAATACTGCAGGGCAGAGCAAAGGAAGCTGGTGAGATAAACAAGAGCTTGTTGCACTTTAGACTATGCACACAAAGGAAAAAATATTAAGAACAAACCAGAGGTCAACATTGCAGAATATGTTTTTTCACTCATAAAATAGATTGTTTTAGTTAGCTAATTTTGGTACATGTCTCATCGATATTAGGTTAATCAGAAGATAATGAAATCTGCAATGATGAAAGACATGTACTTTAAAATAGAATCAAAGGTGACTAATGATCGCAATTTATGGAGCTTCGGGAACTTTATAATGCTCAGTTGTGAATGCAAATTTGACTGGGAAGCTTGAGAAAACAGAATTATGTTGTTACTCAAGCTGTTTTGTCCACAACAGTTATTTGATGCATCAGATCTTTTCTAAGAATGAAATAATCTTTTTCTTATTGCGCCTTTTGATAAAGCTCTAAGAAAAACTCGATAACCCGGTGCAATGCTACGACAGCCGAAGCACGTTTTTAAAAACATAGTCTATAGCTAAAAGGGCATCACGATTCTTGCCAATGACTCACATAAACCACCATGTCACGCTTCAATACGTGCCACCTTATTATTAAAAGGATCGTATCCCTTTTTAATTTTATTTCTATACAACGATTATTTAGGTAAAGCATGTGTCCTTATAGCATGCATGAAGCGTTTCCACGCATATCATTATCATCACCAGCAGTTGTGGACAAATTCAGTTTAAATGATGTGAGTTTAAATGTATATATGATTTTCTAAATCTTAATTCTTTGCAATTACTTATGATAAATTAGAGTATAAATTCTTATCAACCTCTTCCTTTTTTTGACAGATATAGTTATGCAGCATTAAAGAGGGAGCAGATTAGTGTTGCTGAAGAGAATCGCAAAATTGCATGTGTTAATTTAAACCTAAATCATTTTGTGAGTTTATCAAGATTAATTACATTATGTTTGATATTGTCATATTTTAGGATTATATTTTTTTTGCAAATGTAACAAGCGTTTAGTAATCACTAGGATCAGAAAACACTCTAACAATGGCAACAAGTCATAATTAGGAACTATGAACAAGAATTACAATTCGAAAATGGATTGTTATTGGATTTATGTGGAATGATTACAAAAGGAACGATTACAAAGAAAATTGAGAGAGAATTGGGTTTACAAATCATGATGAAAATGAGAAATTGAAATGAGAAAGCCTTTTATAGGTGTGGTGAGTGATAACCGTTTTTAGGCGGGAAAACATAACAGAATTATGGAAACTTTCACTTGAGACCTCTAACTTTAAGAATAAGCACAAATGGTCCCTGAAGTAGCTTGACTTGTAACAATCCTTCCTCCTTACAAAATGCTTGTCCTCAAGCATGTTTCTCAAACTCAGGGTGCCTCTGAATCAAATCAGCATAGTTCTCCCATGTTGCATCTTCATCTGTATGATTAGACCATTTAACCAAAATAGAAGCAACTGCTCTATTATTCACCTTAGCCAACTGTCTATCCAAAATTGCAATAGGTTCAGCTGACAAAAGACCATTAAGACCACAATGAGGTAGCACTCCCATCTTATGAGAAGTTCATTTGCATAGCTTTAATTGAGAAACATGGAAGACTGGATGTACTTGGCTACTAGGAGGTAACTGCAATCTGTAGCCACATCTCCAAACTTCTTCAAAATCAAGAAAGGCCCATAGTTTTTTGATGACAACTTGTGCTGGTGTTCCTTTCTGATTGTCACTTGTCTATGAGGCTGCAGCTTGAGGTATACCTACATACCAACCTCCAAAACTCTGTCACTCCTATGCTTATTAGCTTGACTAAGCATCCTGTCTTGAGCTCTTTTGAGGTAAAACTTAGCCACTTATAGGAACTCCTCCCTTGCCTTCATAGTTCTGTCAACTGATTCCACTAAACTGTTCCCACTGATGTAAGGAGTGTGTACAGGGGGTGTTTGGCCATACACCATTTGAAATGGTGTAGTGTTAAGTGCAAAGTGGAAATTGGTGTTGTACCAAAACTCAGCCATAAGAAGCCATAATGTCCACTCCTTAGGCCTTTCCCCAGTCATACATCTTAGAAAGCATTCTAAACACTTGTTTACTATTTCAGTCTGTCCATCAGTTTGAGGATGATATGCAGTTGACATCTTAAGCTGTACTTTGAGCACCTTGAACAATGATTGCTAAAAGTGACTCAAAAAGATCTTGTCCCTATCACTAACAATAGAATTAGGCATCCCATAGAGTCTGTAGACATTGTCCAGGAACACTTGTGCTACTGTACTTGCAGTAAAGGGATGCTGAATAGCCATAAAATAAGCATACTTGCTCAATCTGTCCACCACCACCAATATTACTGTCTTCCCATGTGAACTAGGCAACTTTTCAATGAAATCCATAGAGATTGAACTCTATATTTTCTTAGGAATAGGCAAAGGTTGCAGCAAGCCAGGATATGCAGACAAATCAGGTTTCTCCCTCTGACACACATCACATTCCCTTACTTTTTGCTTTACCATTTTCTGCATAGCCTTCCAATAGAAGACTTCTTTTATTTTATGGAGAGTGACACTTGTTCCTGAATGCCCCCTATAGCATTTGCATGATAATGGTGGATGATGAATGATCTTAACTTTGAATTATCTCCCACAACTATCTTCCCTATTCTCCTTAGTACTCCATCTACCAACTCAACTTATCTTTTTTATAAGTTTGATTTTGTAGTTGAGTGAAAATTTGCTGTAACTTCTCATCTTGAGCCTAACTATTCTTGACTTGTTGCATTAAATCAGTTGTGATGGAAGTGAAAACCAACTCATTCAGTTCTGCTCCACTTGAGATCCTTAACAAAGCATCTGCAACTACATTTTCTGAACCACTTTTGTAAGAAATTTCATAATCAAACCCTAACAACTTTGGCAGCCATTTAGTTTGAAAAGGTGTGGTCAATCTTTGTCCCATCAAGTACTTTAAACTAAAATGGTCTGTCTTGATTTTAAAGTGCCTGTCAAGGAGGTATCCTCTCCACTTTTCCAAAGCCATCAACACTGCCAAAAATTCCTTTTCATAAGTAGAGAGAGAGTGGTGTTTGGGAGCCAATGATTTACTAAGAAAAGCAATAGGATGTCCCTCTTGCTGCAACACTGCCCTAATTTCTAGTCCTGAAGCATCAGTTTCAATTGTGAAGGTCTTATTAAAATCCGGTAAAACCAAAACTGGTGCCTGAGTCATGGCTTCCTTAAGTTCCTCAAAAGCACCTTGAGCTTCATCACTCCATTGGAAAGCATTCTTTTTAGCAGTGCAGTCAAGGGTTTACTCTTTACAGCATAGTTTTTAATAAACTTTTTATAATAGCTTGTTAACCTAAGGAAACCTCTGAGTTGTTTGATATTCTTAGGTACTGGCCATTCTTTCATTGCCTGGACTTTAGAAGGATCAGTTGCCACCCCATTACTAGAAATGATATGGCCCAAGTACTCTACCGTTGTAGCAGCAAAGATACACTTACTCCTTTTAGCAAATAGGGAATTTGTCTTCATCACAGTCAACACTTATTTCAAATGATCCAAATGGAATTCCAGGCTCTTACTGTATATAAGAATGTCATCAAAGAATACCAAGACAAACTTCCTCATAAATTCCTTAAAGACTGAATTCATCAGAGATTAGAATGTGGAAGGAGCTTTAGTGAGTCCAAAGGGCATCACTAAGAACTCATAGTGGCCCTCATTGATTCTGAATGCAGTTTTGTACACATCTCCTGCCTCTATTCTTATTTGATGATATCCTGATCTTAAATCCAGTTTTGAGAAGAACTTGTAACCACTTAACTCATCAATCAACTCTTCCACTATAGGAATTGGAAACTTTCCCTTCACTGTAGCCTTGTTCAATTGTTTGTAGTCTACACACATTCTCCATGTACCATCCTTCTTTTTCACTATTACTATGGGTGATGAGAAAGGACTTTGGCTGTTTCTAACTACCCCTGACTCCAAAAGTTCTTTTACCATCAGCTCAATTGCATCTTTCTGACTAAGAGGATGCTTATAGGGTCTAATACTGACTGGAGGAGTGTTTGGCACAAGAGGAATCCTGGGATCATGAGTTCTTTTAGGGGATAGCTCCTTAGGCACATCAAACACTGGCTCAAAATCTTTTAACATAGCTTCAACATCTTTGGAATGAGAGCTTTCAGCCTCTATTTGCATAAAAGTTGTAGGACAAACACACACACTCATAGCAAAAAGCTCAGTTGTTAGCATTTTTTTCCTTGCCTTTGCTTACCTTGCATCCATTGTATAGTAGCTTGTTGAGTGTCCCTCAAAACTACTTTATTCTCATTGTAAGTGTACTCCATCACCAAATTCTTGAAATCACATCTAATCCATCCCAATGTTGACAACCACTGGATTCCAAGAACCATCTCACATCCTCTTAATGGCAAAATTATAACATCAGTGGTGTAGGTAACTCCTTGAAATTCCCAAAAGAAATCCTTACACTCATACAAACTACTCATGACATGCCTATTTGCCATTGATACTTCTAATGGACATATTTTCTTGAGTTTACACCCCAATTTCCTAGCAGTGTTCCAATCTAAGAAATTATATGTACTTCCATAATCCACCAATGTATGAACCACATTCCTTCTCACATAGGCTCTAACCCTCATGGTTCTATAACTGTTTTCACCAGTTAAAGCATTCAAAGAAATCAAAGGTAGGTCATTAATCAAAGTAGTAATGTAAGTACTCATAACCCTGTCCTTAGTCAATTGCATTTCCTCATCTTCTTCCATACTCAATCCTTCCCCTATCACTTCTAAAGAATACAACTGTCCACTACACTTGTGGCCAAGTGCATACTTTTGATCATAGTAGAAACATAGGTGCTTAACCCTTTTTTCCTCTAATTCTTGTTGAGTTAGCTTTTTAAAAGGCCTGGCATAGGGGTGTTGTTCTGAACAGGCATAGTGGTGACATTTCTAGTTACATTTCCCCCTCCCCTATTGAAATTAGTAACTACTTTGCTCTTATTTCCAGCTGTCAATGACAAATGTTTGCCTTTTGACACTAAATTATTAGCCTCTTGTAATTTGGATAAGCAAAACACATCAGTCAAAGTGGTTGGCTTAAACATCCTAACAGTATAAGCAATTTCTTCCTTTAAGCCCCTAATGAATAAGCTGATAGCATAAGCATCAGTTAAATCAACTTTATTTAACAATTCCTCAAAAGAGTCCTCGTATACCTGAACACTTATGGTTTGCTTGAGATTTTTCAGTTCCACTACTGGATCTTCAAACACTGATTCAAATCTCTTTTTGACTTGTATTTGATATACCTCCCATGTAACCACCTCACCAAACTTACTCATGAAGTGCTTATGCCAATTAAGTGCTTTTCCAAACAAATGCATTGAAACCAATCGAATTTTCTGTTCATCTTCCTAAATATGATCCATGTCAAGGTAACTCTGCACAACCAATTTTGCACCTCATCACCCTCAAACTTAGGAAACTCAACTTTAGTCAATCTACCATAGAAACACCATTGTGACCACCATTCTAAACATTTAGACCACCAGTTTCTCTCTTTTCACTAGTGCCTTCACCACCATTGACTCTAGCTTCTAGAGCTTGAAGCAATTGTGTTATGCGATCAACAGATTTAGCAAGATTAGCTACTTGAGTTTCCAATGGTACTGGATTGCTTAACACACCACCTTCTGATGATCTTGTGTTCACCATTGTTTCTTAGTTACTGAATAAGTGACAATTGTAACGGAAGTAGTTAGGTAGTTGAGTTTGTTGTAACGGAATAACAGTTTTTGAACTGAATCGCAACAGAATAACTGCCAAGATCAAGTATGATACCAATTGTAACAAGCGTTTAGTAATCACTAGGATCAGAAAACACTCTAACAATGGCAACAAGTCACAATTAGGAACTATGAACAAGAATCACAATTCGAAAATGGATTGTTATTGGATTTATGTGGAATGATTACAAAGGGAACGATTACAAAGAGAATTGAGAGAGAATTAGGTTTACAAATCATGATGAAAATGAGAAAATGAAATGAGAAAGCCTTTTATAGGCGTGGTGAGTGATAACCGTTTTTGGGCAGGAAAACATAACAGAATTATGGAAACTTTCACTTGAGACCTCTAACTTTGAGAATGAGCACAAATGGTCCTTGAAGTAGCTTGACTTGTAACAGTAAATGTATGATTTTGTTGAAATTAGACATAGGAGTATTTAAGTCAATGCTTTAAATTTTTTTGAAAACCTAATTTAATGAAAATAATTAGGTTAAACCAGTGTGAAAATAATTATCGGATTGTAATTTACTAAACTATGCATATGATGGTGATATGTTGATGTGTTTTTGTTCTGAAAATGAGTCTTATTTATCGATTTGGGTTATTGTGGTTTTTGTGGATTATGGAGAATTTGGGGAAAGTTAATAGCTTGATTGGTTTAATTTGCTTTAGATACCGTAAGTATCGGAAAGTAACGATTTTGATGTCGAAAACTAAAAATGTAAATGTTTTAAAACTTTTCAAGTCA
The DNA here is from genome assembly GCA_026074375.1 of Tanacetum coccineum. NCBI lineage: Eukaryota > Viridiplantae > Streptophyta > Magnoliopsida > Asterales > Asteraceae > Tanacetum > Tanacetum coccineum. The sequence continues at coordinate 30,540 of BQNB010035259.1, read as the reverse complement.
TGGTGAAGCTGGCATTGGAACTACACTGACCAGAGGTGCAATTGTTGTCGCCACTGCATATGGGCCCCAACATATTGGTCATAGGCATGGCAGTTATAGACTGGCGATTATGGACACTTTGGGGGTCACCATGGTATGTTCAAGCTTAGGAATTTCTTGAGCGATGGAACCAAAAGGGTTCTTTGGCGGAAAACCTAAACTGTAGAAGTAATTTCAGTCAGCCTTTCTTCACTAATATTAGCTATGCACATGTCCGAAAAATATTCCCTATGGTAGTTTTGGTGGTATATGTTGCTGAGATTGTTGTTGTCGTTGCTATTTTCAGGTGGGAAATGCGTATGTTCAGTTTAGTGAGGAAGAATAAGCAGCAAATGCGAGGTTGTTTGTGATGCAAACAAAGCAATTGAATTGTCTGCCTCAACATCATAGGCTTATCTGCGCGAAGGATGAGTACCTCTTGAAATAACTCAAATTAGTTTGTTAGTACGCGCTGTCAGCAATGCCATCTGTGCGTTAAAGGAAATTTAGTGACTCTGTTATGGACCAATTATACCCACAACCATGAGTTCGTTGTATGAATTCTATCTATATCTATGTATTTGATGTGTTTATGTTTTGATATATTTATAATGCTAACTATTCATCCCTTAACAGGTTCAAGCAACAAAAGTTAAAAGGCTCTGCAAAACTTATAATTCTATAACGGTAAATGGACAGTTCCGGGGTCCAACCTTGGAAGTAAACAATGGCGACACATTAGTGATACATGTTACAAACAAAGCTAGATATAATGTCACTATCCACTGGTATAGCTATATGAATATTCTTTTACTAAAAGATTTATTAGAATATTATAGATGTCATTCTCATTACCATTATTTATTTGTGTTTATAAAATATTATAGGCATGGTGTTAGACGAATGACAACAACATGGGCTAATGGACCAGAGTTTATTAGACAATGTCCAATTAGACCAGGAGCGAGTTACACCTACAGGTTTACAATTTCAGGACAAGAAGGAACACTATTGTGGCATGCATATAGTTCATGGCTTCGAGCCACTGTTTACGTATATATTATTATTCACCCAAGAGAAGAATATTCCTATCCATTTCCTAAGCCAAAGCGTGAAGCAGTCATTGCTCTTGGTAGACAGTTATTCATGCAAAAAATGTACATGCTGCTAAATTTAAAATTTAAGATACCTAATGATATATGATGATAATGATCAGGTAAATGGTTGGATGCAAACCCGATAGATGTTATAAGAGAAGCCACAAGAACAGGAGAAGCTCCAGATGTTTCTGATGTATATACCATCAATGGTCAACCTAGTGATTCATACAACTCTTCCAGCAAAGGTAATTCTTTATTTTTCAAATTACTGAACTTTTAAATACTTTGGTAGTTTTGTCAGAGAAATAATTTGCTACTTTAAAAATGTAGATACGGTCATCATACCAGTTGAATCAGGAGAGACAAACCTTCTTCGAGTGATCAATTCGGGTGCTGACCAAAAAATCTCAGTGTCTTCCAGCAAGCCTTGATATGAACGAACATATGCAGGTAAGGTTCTTTTGATTAGGTTTACTTTTGATTTAATGTTTTTCAGGTTGTGTGACAAAAGGAAATTGATGCCGCGTTTTTTAGGCGGTGTGATAGGATGGAGATAGACACGGAAGAAGAATAAAGTATCACAATTTGAGCTTCAAATGGCATGTAAGATGTGCAACCAATTTTAGTTCTAAATTTTTTTAATATTGAACTGGGTTTTTTTGTTCTTTCATGGGGGTGTAAACTCATATACCCTTTACTAATTAGAAGTTAAAACAAATACAGCAAGAGTTGTGAAAGATCCTACTAATAGAGCTATATCCTTGCAGTGGAAGGCTGTGAAAGAGGAAATGCATGAAGACTAGGAAGGAGAACCTAAAGATGATGTAGAGGCATTATAGAAAAAATCACAACGCGCGACTCAGGTTTGACTAAATTCTTTCTTTTTTTGTTTGACCTAAGTGTGGCCCGGTGGTGGTGGGTCGAGAGGCTGAGGCTAACAGCCAAATGGGGATATGGTTGTGGCGCCATAGTGCTTGGTTGTGCCATGCTATGGCTCAACCGTATCTTCCTCTCTAAACACATGACATTTCTCAAATTGTATCTATCTATCATAAACATAAGAACAAGGCATAAGCTCCATATATGGGCTTAGCCCATAACTACTAGATATAACTTTGATCGAAAATAATCGATTAATAAATAGTCTAACCGTAAATTTGCATATTATAATGTTATAATGCAAATTTGCATATTACGTACTAGATGTCGAGTTATAGTATAGTGAAGATGCAAATCGGTTTTAGATAATATGGTTAGGAGTAGCTGCAACAAAATAAGGAGGGGTTAGGATTTGTATCTTGCAAATTCAAGGCAATAATCATATAAGCAGTTTTGATAAACAACTGCCGACACTGCCAAATTGTCATTTATATGATCATCAAGAAGCGATTTTATCTGTGAATTCTTAAGTAAGCGGAAACTTTCAAACACTCAAGAAAGCTATTAGCTGATTATTAAAATTAGAAACAACAGAGTACATCATTATATTTTACGACCCATTTTTGTCACATCAAATAATAATTATATGACATGTTTACTTCTTAGTAAAAGCAATGTGGAGGTTTTTGTTGGGGGTGTTTGGTCACAAGCATTATAAACCCGCATATTCATTACTGTCGGACTAAGAATAGCAAATTCTTAAATGCCGAACTAAGAAAAGCAGAGGAAATTAACAGGTCTGTGATCTTACAGGAACCTTGCACATGATCTGAGAAAAGGAATATTCCCGCAAGTCGAAAATGTCTGAAGAAATCCAACAGGCGGCTGCTGCACAAATTGATGAAGAACATATCAGTCTAAAAATTACCATGTTATAAGTCCTATGTTTGCATATTGTTTTCAAAATGTGAAACATACATTAAATAATTATTTATGTTTAAAATATCAAATTTTGATGACTGCGGGTGCAAAAGAAGATGGCTAGCGAAATCGGTTTGGATTTCAGTGATCAGATCATTTTGTAGGAAAAAGAATATTAGCAGGTAAAATTACTATAAAGATGGGTTATTGTCCTTGTGTTCTGATTTTGTTAATCCTTCTAAATATATTAGACACGGATTTTTAGCCCCACGCGTTACTAGATAGTAAGATAGAAGGGAAAAAAAACTACAGATCACCAAGTTTAGAACGTTATGAAATATATAAAGATGGAATTAGATAATCTTCTGCAGGCACAGTTTACTCATAAATGTATTTGTTTTACAACATAACATACACAATAGAAAAGTTCCTGGAAAATAAAAATAAAGCATTTGGTATAATACTAAAATGCAAAAGAACAACACATTTTGGTGTAGCTACTGGTCTTCATTTTAGTACCATGCATTAGTTAGCTTTACAATACAACTTTTGTATCCAAATGTTCTTAAAATAATTATTGATGGTAGAAAATTGCGTTTTGTAGGAAAGTATCACATGTTGATGTCAAGTCAGATAGATCAATGGAATGCAACAGCTGTAATCGCAAAGAAAATGTTCATTGTAGGTGGTGAATGTACAGTTACTTATAGTGTGAAGTGGCAAACGAGACAACAAATGGATGGAAATTCTATATTTAATGGTTGTTGCTTCCATCTACTTAGCTGTAGTGAGTTACTTTGTCTTGGGACACTATGCTAAGATCAGCCCGTATTGTCAACATGACGACGACGTCAGATTTGACAGCACTTAAACCAAACAACACTTTAAGGACACAAACTATCTGCATTTGTTATTGCTTTATTATCTTATCTGTACGGAACAAGATGTCAACATTATTTGCTCATCTTAGTGGTATACAATTTTTTTTATGGAATTGAAGTTAAGGGGTGTTCGGATTAGCTTATTTTACGAGTTTGTTGGCTTTTTTAATTGGATATAATTGAAGCGTGTCATATGCGGTTGCAACAAGCCTCTGTTGAGCCCTTGATTACCACTCTTGCGTATCTATGAATCAGACGTACATTATTGACTTTGCTTAGAAACAATGACTTTGCTTAGAAACAGTACTGTCGTAACCACGAGTGTACCAAATGCGAAATCTAAGAGCCCCAGGTGTAGTAACACCATAACACCATTTTTTGACTGCCACGTCAGCGTCACATCAGCATAACACCAACACCAACACCACTCCCCTAATCATAACACCAAATAACACCACTCACCTTTTTATTTTCATAAAACCCCCTAAACAATTATTTCATTATTTTAACAAACTAACCATTTCATTCATAATTAAACATACAAATTACATAAAAAAACACATTACAAAATTAAAAAAAAAACATTACGAAAAAAAAATAAAAACATTACGAAAAAAAAACTACTCGTCTTCGTCTTCGTCGTCCTCGTCGCCCAAATCATTTCTCATTTTGTTTTTGATTAATTGTTTTTGCTTCTTGATCCAATAGGCGTCGTCGTCGTCCAAATCCTTGGTGCTAGTAGCTAGAAACCTCAACTCCTCCAACCGCATTAGTGTGCGGTCTTTTTCGGCTTGAGCTTCGAAAGCCCTTTCGGCGGCTTCCCGTTTCAGACGAAGCTCCTGCTCCATTAACTCCCCGAATTGGGTTGACGCGCTACTTCCACCGGTGCTCGTCGTGGCGTCGGATTTGGTTTTCTTGGCGGGCCGTGGTTTGCCTGCCGGACGTGGTCGTGCATCGTGACTGAATAGATCCTCTTGGGTAGCCCCGGGGACGTCTCCGGTTAAGTCAACGTGTTCGGGTGTGTCCCATTTCGGGTGGAATCTCAAAACGGCCCAAGCATCTTCTTGAGAAAACGCGACCCCTTTATGCTCGTCACGGTAAATACTTTGAGCCCGTTTCAAATAATCCACATCGTTTTCGCCACTTTTCCCCAAACGTTTGGCCCGTTTGTACGCGGCGTTGAACTTTTGGCAATTGGCATTCAACGTATGCCATTTGCTAGTCAACATATCCTTTGTACGTTTTTGAAATTTTTTCGAATTGAACTCGTTCAAAACCCGATACCAAAACGTTTCATGCTTTTGTGACCTTCCGACATTATTATCTTCCGAAACGGCCACGTAACATGTTGCAAGCAATTCTTCTTCGACCGGTAGCCAACGGCCCGCTGCTACCGGCTCTTGGGGCTCGTCTTCAACATTTTTCCCCCTTCGGGATTTTGTTTTCTTGCGACCGCCTTTTTTTGGCGAATCGACTTGTTGAGGTTGAGTGAGTGATTGGGAAGTTTCTGAGTTGAATGATGGTGGGTTTTGTTGTAGATCTTGGAATTCACGGTTTAGGACTTGTGATTGTTGCCATCGGAAAAAAGCTTGTTGTTGTTCTTGTTGGTATTGTTGAAACTGTTCCGGCGTCATCGACCCGGTGAGGAGATTCATAAAACCGTTGTTGGGAAATTCGGACATATTTCTTTGCTTGCTAAAAAGATGTATATTTGTATTTGAAGAGTGGTGAATTTGTATGTGAATTTGTATTTGGTAATGTGTTGTATATATAGTGAGTTGAGTGAGGGGGGTAAAATGATTTTTTTTTTAAATTCAGCCGTTTTAGGGGGTAAATTGAAAAAAATTTAAATTTAAAAAAAAAAAAAACTAGCCGTTGGTGCGTAAAGTGAAACTTTTCAAAATTGGGAGGGGGGGGGGGGGGGGGGAAAGGTAAAATATAAACAAACTGTTTCAGGGGGGTAAAATGAAATTAAAAAAAAAAAACCACAATGCGGGTTGGCCGGCCAACGCCGGACCCAACGCCGTTGGGCAACGCCGGACATCGGTGTAGTAACGCCGGCCAACGCCGTTGCCGGCGTTACTACACCTAACGCTCTAATACTTCGATTGACAAACACCCGCAGCGAAACGTGGGCATGTATATAATATGCATATGTATGTGTTGATGTAAAAAATAGATTTACGAGTTTCTAACATCATTTTCATGCTTGGGAATCTGTTATAGAGTTTAAACGAATATTGTGTGATCAACAATACTTGTAATATTTCATAGAGTGATCATCAGATTGACAAATAACGATAGGTGGATGATGAACAATTAATTTGGAGGGTATATATGTAAATTTGTGATCAACTTTCGTGAGCGAATCAAAATGTGCCGTGTAAGTATCTAATAATAATAATAATATTTTGTTTTGAATTTCGTTTCCAAAAATCTTTTAGTTATCGTAACGATAAACTGTTATTACGTGTTCCATCTTATGTTGTAACAATACTACAACTTTCATCACGGAAACACCAATCTGAATTAAAGTCGTTAGATATCATTGAATTCATGTTTATATAAAATCAATAGTTCCCTCGGCTTGTTCAACAATGACATTGGAGATCATGAGCCGCTTTCTAAAAGTTGCACAAATTGGTCTACGGGGCATTCAGTTTTGCAACAACTTCAATCATCACCATGTTGACTAGCAATCAAGAAATCTATATGATGGACTATATACTTGTGGCGAAAGCCCATTATAGTTACTCGTCTGCACTCAGGTGACAATCTTTTCAAACAAATAACAATCTAAATTAAACATGCTTTTCGTGTTTTTGTTCTTGTTTTGATGTTATTGAATGATGGAATGTAGGTACAAACTTATAGTAGATGTCGTACTAGCCTTTTCCTCGCTACTATCATTCATCGCTGTTCACAAGAAAACTAAACGCTCTGATTCACAACCAAAAATGTCTTTTTATCTATATTTGCTTCTTGTTGATGGGGTAAGTTTGAAACTAAGACAAATAAAAAAATCATATACAACAATACTTCTAATGTTTAATAACTTAAATCTATCATATATATATAGGTGACATCTGACAACAATATCTTATGATGGTTTATATATTCTTTTAATGTTGTGACCTAAAATTCTTTCTGATTGGCATCTGTCATACTGATAAGCGATTGAGTTTTGTAAGAAAATGTCAAGGGTTTTTCTAACATGTGTCCTACGGGCACATGTTAAGGTGGGGACACAGGCTGTGTGTCACAGACTGATTGACCAACAGTTATTGTTATTAATTATTATCAGGCCCCACAAATAACTGCTGGCCAATCAGGCTGTGACACACAGCCTGATGTCCCCACCTTAACATGTGCCCCTGGGGCACATGTTAGAAAACCCCAAATGTCAATTTGCTATTACACAAAAGCCAAAAGAGTCTGTTTGTTTCTGTATAAATTCTAGAAAACATTTAATACTCATAATTTGATTTAGAATAACAAAAGCCAAATGCCTAAATATATGTTTGAAAAAAATGAGTAGTTTGTTTATTTGGTTCATTTTAGTTTTAGCCTAGCACTCCCTTAAAGCAAAACCAAACAACATTTGTCTTGTTTCTTTCGATAAATTGCTACTAAAGAATAAAAGTGTTTTTTTTTTCCAACAAACAATTGAAAATAAGGGAAAAGGATGGATATAGCCATTTAAACAACTCTAATTGTACCTCAACATTTCAACAAACAGTCACTAAATTTTGGTGTTACGAAAATATCACACTAGAATTCGGTTTGATGGATTTCATATTTATCGGGTTTGTAAAGAGTTAAAAAGAAACTTGAAATATAACAACTCAAATAGTACGACAGGTTGTAAAACTGCAGGTTATGATGGCATTAGCGATATCCGGATGTTCAGCAGCTACCACCGTGGGATTCATCGCGCTACAAGGGGTGCAACAGCCTGGGATTAGCTGGGCTCCCATATGTCATCTGGCAAGAAAATTTTGCGGGATGGTTACCTTTTCCATTGTGTCTTCTTATGTTGCTTTCGCTTGCATGATTGTCCTTTGTTTCATTTCCGCATTTAAAATCAAGCTACTAGCAACAGATTAAGGATTAAGAACTTACAACAAAAAAAAGCCAACGTATTTTATATTCGCGTCATCAACAACGCTAATATATGTGTCGATAACACACAGTTTTTTGTTCTTAGCTCTTATACTGTAGGACTGAAATCGATCATTTATGTCGTTAGTTGATCGGACGTATCGAGAAAGACAAAAAACAAGAGCCATACATGTATTAACTAGATTGTGTTCTAGGGCATGTCGTTTGATGTTCTAGACGCTGCTAAGCTGCTCAAGAATCGATACGCATCATGAAGCGGTAGACTGCTACCGTAAGGTGTATGTAGAAAACAAATACATCTAAGGTTCAGCCTTCCGGTTTCATCATTGTCTGACTTTCTACATTGTAGAAGAATGGTAATACATCGATGCCCGAAAAAAAGATCGATTGGCTCAGATAAGAGCTTGAGGTTGAAAAAAGTGTAAGTCTGGCATGGCTGCACACCTAACGGGTTGCCTAGCCAAGTTACAGACGGTCACTTCTTTTATGTAACCTGCTCGTATTCATTATCGCCTCATGGATGTAGCATGCAACCGGTGGGACATCAGATATAAACAATGGTTATCAAGCACAACGTAATATCCGAATATACGATAAGGGTTTTGTGATTGTCACGTATGCCAAATTAGAAGCCATTTTCTATATTTAAGCATGCGTGAAAGTGCCAAAACTCCTAGCACACTCGAAAGATCATTCCTACGTCCAAGTAAGGAGTCAACACGCAAAGAGATATAATTTCACTCTCAAAATCGTTGTTGTTGAATCCTGACATGGACGTAGGGATGGTCGATAGAGACGGATACCTAAACTTAATGGCACAGATTTGCAAGTGCGGACCCAGATGAAAAGGTGTTCGACGCACCATGGCTGCAAACACTATTTTGTTGCTGCTGCCCGTCAAGATACGTGCCAATTTGACACATGATTATCTATAAGGATCTTACATATGTCATAGTATCATCATTGCCTATAATTCACAAAAATAAAAAGCTAACCTAGGATAGGCAAGCCAAGCATAAGCCAAAGCATCCATCCATGATGAAAACACCAATCAAGCAAGCATTTAAACAACAAAACATCAAGCTCAACTTAACATGAGCCTACGATCAAATACGTGACGGCTTATTGGTTTTGTAAAACATTCTAGCGAGACAGCAAACACATAAACCATAATACAACTGACACCATATTTAGCCCGCTCGAAAGTAGAAAACGCATGTCCTCCATGCGTGATAAACACAGACATCGTGAGAGAGGATCAAAAGTGGAGTAGGGAGAAGTTTGGTAGACCGGAAGTGGAATAGGGAGACGTTTAGTAAATATCTCATTTTACCAACCGATGGTACTGGAACTTGTGAGAACGAAAGTGGAAGAGGGGAGTCTTTAGTAAATTTGGACAAAGATGAGTCATGGCTGCAAACATAATATAACGACACCATGCCAAGATACGGCTGGGTGGCACCCAACACGGTGTAGCAACTGATAGGCAGTAAGCAAACAACATGTAGGGGTTTGGCTGCCCCGTTAAAATATAAACCGTTCACACACTTTGACCTCATAAAAGTGAGACCCTGTTATTTTACTAATTAAAGCATTGTTCAATCAAACGTTATAAATTCATCGGCATGGCTGCAAAATCAGTAACATGCCGTGCCAAGATACATACAACCTCAAAGATAAATCTGCCATGGCTGCAAAGTTATGAACATGCCCTGTCAAAAAGCTACTAAATTCGAATCCATATAAATACACAATATATATTTAACAAAACTCCCTCTCTCACATCTTTCTCTCCCACTTCGGTTCTCATCTTCCCCAAGTGCACTAATCTAAATTTGCTACACACTCCCCTATTCTACTTTTGGGTTTATCACGCATAAAAGATGTATGTTTCATGTTTTGATTGAGTTCTGCTTTTAGTTTTTTCACAGTGGTTCTGAACCAATAATTTAACCTCACATAAGCAAACTTCCACACAACATCTAAACATAACATAAGCAAATAAAGGTTCTGAAATAGTACATTGCATCTGCAATAATATCTTAACCTTAAATTAAAAAATTAACAAACTAAAATCTATTTTTGAAATAGTGCATTAATTCTGACATTATTTTAACCTCACACAGGTACAATTCCTAAATAAGCACAACAATCACAGACAAAATAAAAACAAAGCAAGAAACACAGGATGCCACATTTTACAAGTAAACCTACATCATAAAAAACCACTTAACAACAACGCAATTCGAACAACAAAGAATCCAAATCAAGCGAAATGCATACAATTTGTTTAAAGTAACATGAACCTATGATCAAATATGTGACATCTTAGCGATTTTGTAAAACTTTATGGTGAGACACCAAACACACAAACCATAATAAAATTGACACCATATATACCACGCTAGAAAGTGGAAAATGCATCCCGAAATATAACTTTTCACCTATTATTTTTCGCATCCTTATCAAACCATGTCCTTATCGAACCCATCCAGACTAATATTGCAAAAATAAGGATTGGGAATGTGATTGTACAGTAGGCTCAGATAAGCCAACAATCAAAGATTGAGAATACACATGCCATGGCTGCGAACATAATAAGTTGCCACGCCAAACTGCGGATGATCTAATTTTTTGCGAAGACTTTCATATTCATCATAGCCTTTCACAATCTATATCACCATAATTCTCATGAACATAAACCGATCTAGAACGCACCGTAGTTGCGTGCTAAAAAAACTCGCCATGCCACAATGTAGACAATGGCTTTCTTGGCAACGACCTTTTAGACGGTTGTCATAGGACTCCTAGGAGAATGCAGAAAGTAATTATCTTCTTATTTAGAGGCTCAGATATGAGGATAAGACCATGTTAATACAAATAAACCGGTAAAAACGTTTATTTCTATCTTACGATCTTACTATGTTTTGTTGGTAACAGCTATTAAAACCAAATTAAAGTAAACTACCAAAATCACACACATGTTATATCAACTCTTACCTTTCCTTTTTTAGAAATACTTAGAATTATAAGTAAATAGTTTAAATACTACTTACATCATTCATGACATCATCCAATACAACATATCTTAGGGTAATCTTACAAGATTACATATGATCTCTCAAGATTTTGCATATCAAAATTCGGATTTAGTTACTGTTGGCTGGTTCCATTGAAGAACACTGGCCTGTTCCTTTCTGCAACAGAACCGGCAGAACCGGGCTACATTGTAGTTTTTTTGGCTATAAATACCAAGCCATTTCTCATGTTTTACTCACCCATTTTTAGCATTTCTTTCTCTAATCTACTGATCATCATCTTCTCTTCAGTTCTTGCTTAGTTTTCTTTAGCATTTGTAGGTAATTATCTTCAAGGAAGAAATTGCCAAACACCTCATTGAAACGATCAAGCTTTAAGTACCTTGTTTTGCATCTCCATTGCATTATCAAGTTCATACTTCTGATTCTTGCACATCATATAGTAGTTGTAGTTACTCTTATTCTCATTGTAAACCAAGTATTGTAGTGTTGGTGTGATTCTACCTTGTGAAGAGTCAGGTATCTAGCTTTATACCGTTAAAAGGTGTAAGCAACATTGGTGACTAGTGTTTACGAACTCTCGAGTATGTGACTCGGGGAGTGGAGTAGGGTAAGGAAGGTGTCTTTGTAGTCGAACCACTATAAACAATCATGTCTTGGTCGAATCACTCCAACTCTTTACTTTCTTGCATTACATTTATTTACTAACCAAAATATCAATATTGTGTAAACTTCACATAAGATCATAACAAAATTTTGAAAAGTAAATCTTAAAACAAGAATACTATTCAACCTTTCTTCTAGTTTTCCACAATTAGTATCAGAGCTAGATTACTAAAGTTTTTAAAATATATTGTATTTTAAATCTTTAAAACGATAATGGATTCGAAAAACTACAAAGAAGGCCAATCTATGCAATGTCCACCTCCTTTTGAGGCTAATTGCTTTATATATTAGAAAAAATCATTTTGAAACTTATGTGAAATCTAAGGATATTGATCTTTGGCACATTATAGTTTATGGCAACTATAAACCTACCATTAAAGATGGTAAGGATGAATTCATTCCTTATGAGAAATTTGAAGAAAGCCATAAGAAAATGATTTCAAAAAACAATGACGCAAAAATGGTTATATACAATGTTTTACCCAAAAAGGAATATGAAAGAATTTTTATGTTTAATACGGCTAAAGATGTTTGGAACTCACTAATTATTACTCATCAATGTAATAAGCAAGTTAAAGATAACAAAATAGACTTATTTGTCCAAAAATATGAAGAATTTGTTATTTCCGATGATGAAACTATTGATTGTGCTTTTACTAGATTTAATACTATTATTACATCTTTAAAAGCACTTGATGAATCTTTTTCAAGTCGTAATCATGTTAGGAAATTCTTAAGGCACTCCCCACCAAGTGGCGTCCAAAGGTGACCACAATAGAAGAATCCAAAGACTTATCAACATTACCTCTAGATGAGCTCATCAGCAATCTAAAAGTCTATGAGGTAGTGCTTGAAAAGGATTCAGAGATCTCTAAAGTCAAGAAAGAAAAATACAAGTCACTAACACTCAAGGAAAGAAAAGTATCAAGTGATGAAGAAGTATCTTGCTCGGAGAGTGACGATGAAGAATATGCCATGGCCATAAGAGATTTCAAAAAGTTCTTTAGAAGAAGAGAAAAGTTTGTCCGCCAACTTCATGACGACAAAAAGAACTTCCGGAAGATTAAGGAAGAAAAAAGGAGAAAGAAGATCGTAGGTGCTTCAAGTGTGGAGATCCAAATCACTTCATAAGTGATTGTCGCAAACACTCCTACAACGATCAAAAGGCATTCGTTGTTGGGTGTTGGAGCGATAGTGAAGATGACTCCAAGAAGGAAGAAATTTGTCTCATGGCACTTGACAACGATGAGGTACTCTCTGACAGTCCCTACTATAATAGTTCATCTTTAGATAGTGAATCATTACAAAATAAGTATAACAAGTTATGCAAAATTAGTCTTAGGATAATCAACAAAGACAAACACCTAAGGGCTAAAAAACGAATTGTTAAGAAACAAAACTTATGACCTTAGAAAAAGGGTAGAACAACTAGAAAGGAATAAAAAAGCATGTCTTAAATGTGAATCATGTGACAACCTCCAATCTAAAGTTAGCTCACTATCATTAAAACTAACTAGTTTCGAAAATAGTAGTATCTTTTTGCAAGAAATGCTTGAAAAACAAAAAACACAAAAAGATAAGAATGGGATTGGATTCACAGAAGACATATCCTCTACAAGCAACATGATAGGGTGGCATTTTATACACTTTTTCGGGGTCGTTTAACCCCCTAAATCATGTGTTTATGTCCAAAATAGGTACTTAATCGTTCCTTTTCATGTATTTTGCATTTGAAAGGCATTTGGAGGAAATACACATGACTTGGGCTCAAATGGAGAAGAAACGGACAAGACTACGGACCTACACCAACATGGCTCAAGAATTTCTCTATAGTGGCTAAAGACGGCGTCACAAATACAACGTGACACCGTCACAACGATGATTAAAAAGGTGTCACAAGATTCCAAGACGGCATCAGAGCACACGACCCAACCCATTATCTAGAATATTCTCTTTCATGATGGCGTCACGGTTAAAACGCGACGCCGTCATAGTGATTTTCCTATATATACAAACCCGAATTTAGGGTTTTGTGTGTGTAATTTTAGAATAAAAAGAGGGTATGAACCCTAGTTCGTTTAGCAGTTGTTAGGAACGAATTTAGGGCCTAAAAACCCTATTGTACTTCCTCCAACTCATGTTTTAATCAAGTAAGGTTTATTTAATCATTCAATATGTCTATGTGTTGTTTGATTCATCTATGTTCTTGCTTTATCTTTAACATGCTTGGCTAAACCTCCTATTGTGTTTATTTATGATTGTACGAAACCTAGAATGTAGATCTTAGTGGTGTTGCTTCTTGTGATGGATGTGCATGTTAGGCCTTAGAAAACCAGCTTTTGTCTGTATCTCTGTTGATATGTCTAGGGAAACATGATTGTGTAGAAAGGATACCATCGGGTAACAGTATTCATACTACCTTGCCCCCTAATATGGTTGATCCACTCTTAATATATTTCACATGCACTTAGTGTACCCTTAGGGGCCTTGTAATAGTCTTCATACTACCTTGCTTGTGCGTTGCTCTAACGGAATGCTAAGTAGACGGCGGGTTCGTGTAATTCGTTCATGACTTAGGAAATAATTACACAGATCATCACAAGTGTGACAAGGCAACAACACTAAGAGAAGCAATCTAGGGAGTAATACATGATTAAATAAACACAGTCTTTTATCTTATTGTTATCACCACTAGTTTAGATTATATTTAGTTTATTAGCTAAAACCAAAACCCAACCTCTCTAATATATGATTTACTTGCTTTCCATAAAATACAAAAATACAAAAATAATCTTCCATCAACCCTTAGAATTCTGTTAGACCGTGATCAAGCCTTCCCAGCCTATTCCTCAAGTGAACGATAACAACCCCCCGAGTCTTGCCTATACTACTACTACAACGATTAGGTGCTCTGCCTAGGGAGTTGTAAAACTTCTTGTTGAAGTCTAACGATGACCGCATCAAGTTTTTGGCGTCGCCGCCTGGGGAATAGTTAGGTTTTGATCATTGTTTAACTTAGTTCTACTTGCTTGAATCCTTTTAAGTGAGATTTTAATTCCGTATATTAGCTTTCTTGTAGTCTATCTTTTTCTTTATGCCCTTTGTTCGTAACATTTGTAAATTTGTAAATTATAATGAATATGTATGGTTATTCTAGCGTAGGTAGGTTTGATGTATTCTTCAGTAATCAACTCTTGTTGTTCCAAAAACATCAAGGTGAATCTCTCTACGATTCATGGACTTATTTCAAAGACATAATCTGAAAAGTCCCTAATCATGGCCTTAGTATATGGACCCTAATTGAAATCTTTCTTAAACATCTCGACTTGTTATCCCATCATATCATCAATTTGACAGCCGAAGGGGATCTTAGGAAGTTTAGTGATATAGGAGCATGGTATGCCATAGAGGATTGTGCCCAATATGATAAAAAAATATAGCAATCCAACAAGCGCTATTTCTGATAAAACAATAGCAAATCCAAATGCTCAAATAGTTGGGGATGATATGGTTAGGGTACAGGTACCTAGGTGCATGGCATGGTTAGATTATGATGAGCATGTATAGCCTAAGTACGATAGATAATGATATAGGAGTTACAAGCCCTGAGAGTACCACACAAACCCTACCGTCATTTGAGGAATACACACTGCCCGTGACTTACCCGGAAGAAATAGAAAAGACTTTAGGGACCTCAATAGAGGTAGAACCTTTGAACGAAACAAAACTAGAGGAAGTAGGCTTGAATTGTAATCACAAAACTCCTCTTAGTTCTAAGGAAGTTCCTAGTTTTGATAGACCGGAGCCTCAACCTTTACTCACTAGTCCATCCTTAGATGTAAATCTATGAGACGTAATAGGCCCCGAACCACCCATCAAACCACATAGTCCGGATAGTTTTAGGATAAAGGTAGTAGATTATTTAACAACTCAAACACCGCCTTCACCTCACGTGGCAAATTCCCATCCTAAGGGTATGTATAGTTATTATAACCCAGGTATTGATGACCCTAAGAGACATTATAGATTTAAACCGGGTTTATTAGGAAAAAGTATATCCCTAGGTGTTGATATTTCAAATTGGGAGATGTTTGATGATGATTGGGGATTAGAATCTAAGGAAGTTTCTCCTCTAGGAGAAGAACTTAGTTTATTTGATAGGCCAAATGAAGTAGAGAGAGGTAGAATTCTAGAAGCACACCGTTTAGAGTCTATTCTTCAACAACAAATTTCTCAACGTATGGCTCCTTCTCATCACGATGGTATGTACCGTTACTATCACCCGCACTTGAACTCAAGTGTAGGGGAACCCTCCCCTTTATCTGTTAAATAAGGGTAGAGTCAGGCTCGTGACTCGAACAAAAACAAGCGCTTTTTGGGAGGCAACCCAATATTTACTTTTCCTGCATATTAGGAGTGTCTTGTGTTTTAATTCTTTATTGTTTGTTTTATTATGTTTGAATTATTTTGTAATCATGCTTTGTTTGTTTGTAACTTCGTCTTATTTGCAATCAAAGGTATTTTGCAACAAAATAAGTGTAGGGGAAATATCCGATTTTTAGAACCAAATTCAAACATTTAAAATAAATTGTTTAGATTAATCCGCGTGAGTTTCGAGTCATATGATTGAATTGTTAATTCTCAGGTTTTTATGCAGTATTTTGTACAGGAAAATAACATATAAGAGTGAGTGCAGGAATTTTTTCATCAAAAACGAAAAATAAGTTTTCACAGAGTGTGGAGACGGCGTCACGATTTAAATGCGACGCCATCACCACGACACTTGTGAAGGGGTCAGGATATTCCTGACGGCGTCAAATGCCCAGTTACAGGAAAACTCAAAAGTTTTAAGTATTTTTGAAAATAAAACTTGTACAACACTTAAGAAAGTTGTGACAATCCGTCAATTTCAGGTAGTTATTTTATTCTCGAGTATTAATTATAATTTTCATTTTTATGTTGAGATATGAACTCACGACTAACCGGGAAGAAATTAGGGCTTACAATTGTAATTTACGCGACGTTTATGAAGAACCGACGGATCCTATGTTAAGTATCGACGTTTACGTTATCGAATTTCTAGAAATATTTTTATTTCATTCGTTTTTATTTTTCGTATTACGTGCATTTTCTTTTCGTACCTTACGTAAAATTATTACGAGCAATAGTTATAATTATTGTTCGTCTAGTACCGTACGTAATTTAAAATTTTCAGAAAAGTATTCTGATTTTCGTAGAACTATTTTTATCTTGTTCGTTTTTACTTCGTGGTTTCGCCTTAACTTTCGTTTTATTTTACGTTAATACCCGTTAGCCTCAAAACTACCTACCTATCTTAAAAATTATACACTAAACATCAAAGTTTATAAAAATTTAAACTAAAAACTTACCACCACCACCTCAAGTGAGGCGTGGCACATAGGGAAGCAAAGACTAGGATAAGTGTCCTAGTCACTTGCATGTAAACTTCTTACAAAACCAAGTCTTACTCCCATTTTCTTTCATAGTTCACCAAATTTTTCACACACTTCTCTTGTCCCTCTCCCCCTTGCCGTACACCACCACCACAATAACACCATTTCCATCAAAAAATTTACTAATCAAATAATAACCACACATGTTACAATGATTTCCTTATAAAATGAAGATGTTTTGAAGTGATTAAGAGGCTTTTTCAAGAAAGTTTTCACACATTTTGGGGCTGAAATAAATCAAGATTTCATCAACTTACTTTGGGTAAAAAATAATGGTGATAAAAAATTATAAGGGTGAAGACCAAGTTTGAAGTTGAAGTTTCATCTATTTTCTTTGATCATTTGATCATCATCACCATTTTTCTTGTGGTAAAATCTTATAAATTTTATTATCTTTCTATTCTTGTATTATTTTCCATTCCAAATTTATATGTAAATGTATTTTATTTTGATGATCAAGTAATAAAAGTGATAATGCATGTGTAGATCTAGGGTAAAAATGACTAAATCAACCATTAAAACTTGCTAGAACTCATTAGAAATTTAGAGCTGTTGTAAACAGTAAGTTCTGGATTTTTGCATAAGTGTTAGACTTGATTTGATTTACCTAGGTTGTAGAGAATTGAGTAAGGATCATGTAGCTAATTGGATACTCAATGGAAAGTGAAAATTGACCAAGTTATGACCATTTTACCAAAAGTCATCAAATCTGACCTTGCTAGACAGAACGTATAAAAAGTCATGATTGCGTACTGAGTTGGTTAAAAACCTAAAACTATGAGACCTAGATAAAATCATGTAGGTTCTGTACCAATTGGATGATCAACCAATTCATTATGGTTTGAAAATGACATCAAAAATGGTGAAAGTGAATTTTCAGCCAAAAATGTCAACTTGACCTTTGTATAATGAAGTGACCTTAATTATATATTTACTTAAAATAAGTATAAAAATGACTTATAATTTATAATGTACATTTAAAAATGAAACTAGGAATATAAATTTTATAAGTATATCATTTATGGTTTGAAAGATACAACTATTTTTGCAAGCATAAACATATAAATTTTTTTACGTCTATATCAATACTAAAATTTGTAAAGCGTTTTTGCGACTAAAACCCGAGATGGTAGGACCCACTTTTGGGAACTTTTGTATGATGAACCTACTGATAATAAACTTAACCCGACATCGAGAACCCGAAAATTTACTATAAACTCATAAACAAGCTTAAAATGGACTATATGACCATATTGGGCCATTAGGCCCAATGTATATGAATGGACCTATTGGACTTAACTTTGGACCCAACCCACTTGGGCCCAATTAATGGGTTAAGATCTGGTCTTGGACTTATAAAATGGACTAAATTACTTAATGGACTCATAAATGGGCCTATTGGGCCTTTGGACAAAAATTGGTAACAACTAGTGAAAAATGAGCTAAGTTAGTACATGTTAAACACATAGAAGACTATGAGAATAAAACTTGGGGAATTATAAATTGTTGATCATCATATAAGATACATGTATATATACGTATTTAAATTGTGAATTTTATTTTATCGACTAGAAACCTAAGACCCATACATTTTGTATAGGTTCCGGTTGAAGGACGCGCCTACTTTCGAAGTTTTTATTCATCGATATTCTCGTCCGACATCACTAAGTGAGTTCATAGCCTCGCATTTTTACACTTTAATTGTTTTATAAACCCGCGAGGGAGATAACATGCTTGTTTTAAAATAGAACACAAGGGACCCGAATGTATGCTAGTAGCCTTGATTATTATAAGTTAGCTTAACTCGCTAGATAAAAGACCCGCGGAAATCATGAATTGTTAATTGCCGGGAAAAAGGCATACGCTTATACATGAAATAGTACTATTTGGAGGCTACCACCTCCGATCCGTGACGACTAGCTATCGTCTTGTGTCGGGAAAAAATGACACAACGGATGCATTGTATAGAGAATAAGATACACTCATAGCGAGGGTGTATAGTGGGCATTATATTGAATATATGGTAAGGTTCGATGTCATGAGGCTTATAATAATCCCCCGATATAACTTTGTATGGCCACATCGTTGTATCCAGATGAATATTGAAAAATGATACTTGTGTTCGGAAATTATTTTTATTGTTTATATATATAAACTCTATGGATTCACTCAACATTATTGTTGACTTTTAGCATGTTTTATCTCAGGTCCTTGAAGGTAATTCGGCGATGGAGATATGAAGGCCCGCTAAATAATTATTCATTTGAAAATGTTTTGTAAAACGTTGTATGATGTTGTTAAACTTATTGGGACCGTGATGTAAACTTTATTTTATTCAAATGAATGAAATTTTCTCAAAACGCCTCTTTTTGAGTCGTTTTCTATGATTTGAGTTATTGTGCTATGATGTAACACCATTGGACCCTTCCGCTGACATGAAGCTAAATTGAGGGTGTTACAAAAGTTGTAATTCTTTTATAAACCTACAAAACCTAATGAGTTTAACAATTCTCTCTTCCTATCTTTACTGCTTTATCGAGTCGAACCCTAAATTCGTATTGTATATTTTTCTATCGCACATTTTATGCTTGGTATAGTTGTCTTTGTCTTTGATTACAGGTTATATTTGATGAGAAAAAGCTTGGAAGTTCTTAGGAAGTTTCATTGGATGATTCTCGGAGGACAATTTAACCAGTCATCGCATGTTTCTTCTCTATTATTGAGCAAACCAGGGGAGTACTAGTTTCTTTTACTTGTTTTCTTTTCCCTTTATTCGTTTCAACGGGTACTTTTATAGAACATTGGGGACAATGTTCAACTTAAATGAAGAGGGGGAAATAAGCCTTAGAAACTATTCTTTCATTTGCCATTTGCTTTGTCCTTAAAATGATGGGTAATATATCAAAACATAACATAAAAGGTGATTTTTACCCAAATTTAAAAATTTTTATGACACATACCGACGAAAACCGAGTATTAATAGCGTCTCATGGATAGGAATTTATATGACTAGCACAATAACCCTCAGAATTCCACCCTAAAAATGTGAGGTTCGCCCTTAGATCTTTAGGAATTCGGGTACCCATCGTTGGTAACCCAAGATGATTTTATCTTTACCCGGTTCGAGTTAAGGTTGATCTGCAGGCGTGCATGTCTATTCCGTCGTTACGGCCATGTATGCATTGCCTTGTCGCCTTTTCTGGAATGTTTGGTGTTAGTAAAATTCATATGAGTGTACCGGTAGCATATTAAATTCTAGAACTTGTTATTGTGATGCATTCCGAGACCGCATAGTAAGTATTAGGATTTGCTTGATAAGAGGCATTAGGATTAACCCATGTTTTAAACCTATAATTGTTATGATGGTCACATCGATCATATAACTATCCCACACCCTTGCCATGCACTCATTATTAGTGTAGGATACCCCTAGTACAACCCTCCGAGCCTATCCTTTTTCACGGTTCTCGTAATTTTCTGGTGGATTTTGGATTATTAATGAAGAGCATTGTCACCCTTAAACCAATCATTACACCTAAAAAGCCATAGCCTACCTTATATGTACTCTCTTTTAGTACATTATTATGTTTTAACCCAAGTTAATTATTGAGTACACGGTTGCTAAGTCCTTATCCTTGTAAATACTATTTTGGGACGATTGGGATTCATGGTAGTATTTATTTCGCGGAAGAATAGGGAAGGAAAGTTAAGTCAATACCCCTATATGTTTGTCAAATGATCTTCATGTTATTTTGATCCACCTTAAATCGGGTCATTAGTTAGATTGTAAATATCGAGCATGTAAAAGCTCAAGTGTAGGGGTACGTATTATAAACCCTATGTGATGTATTATGTTATTCAAAAAAAAGAGAAAAGAAAAAGAAAGAGATTGATGTAGAGTTGTGTAGAGTTTGTATATCTTTTCAAGATGCTAGAAAAGGATAGATTCGTTACTTACAAGCTTGAGCTTCCTCAAGAGTTAAGCAGGGTTCACAATACATTTCATGTATCCAACGTGAAGAAATGTTATTCCGACGAACCATTAGCCGTTCCGTTAAAAGGACTACATATTGATGACAAGCTCCATTTTGTGGAGGACCCCGTAGAGATCATGGATCGAGAGGTCAAATGGTTAAAGCAAAGCCGTATACCAATTGTCAAGGTTCGATGGAACTCGAGGAGAGGTCCTGGGTTCACATGGGAACGTGAAGACCAATTTCAAAAGAAGTATCCGCATCTCTTCACTAAACCCGTATCTTCGTCAAGTGTTGCTACTTGAGCCTTGAGGACAAGGCTCTTCTAACGGGTGGAGACTGTAACATTTCTCATTTTCAGGTCATTTACGACTTCATTTATTCCATTATTTATTTTTAGGCTTTTGCGCGTTTACTTTTAATTATTATCGTATAGTTAAATCGCGTAAACTTAAAATCCACATTCAACGTAAACGGACACCAAACAAATAAAAGTTTACGTCAAGCAAGTGTTATATAATTATTAAGAGTATAATTTATAACTTTTCATATTTTATTTTTATTGGTTACGTAAAACACTTACGTTTCGCAATAAAATACATTTAGACATACCCGGGAAATACCTAGACTTATCTAGACTCAAACCAATACCCACTTTTATTCCCTAAACACAAAAATTATACAATTTTTGTATCATTAAGCCTATAAGGGCCGGTTATGTTTAAACATAACACAAACATAAGACAAACATTATATACTCTTGGTTATTAACCACTTAAGTACACCTTAATCCCATATAACTAGAAATTGTCTAATCATTTGTACCCTAGCGCTAATCCTAGGCGTCCAATGGTGTGGGAAGGAACAAGATCACTTACATACTCTTACAAATCTCTTGCAAATCTTACAAAGTGACATTGTACAACCTTAAACCAATTAAGGGTTGTGTACTTAAACCACTAACATAAGCTTGCATAGGATTTTGGTAATCTTACCTTTCCCTCTTATGTTTCACGTTACCACAAGGACCATGAACAACTGATATTATAAGATCTTCTAAAAATCTTGTACAACTCTAGCTAATTAAGGTTAAGTACAAATAAATCTTGTACAACAATTTGCTCATTAATGGGAGGTACTTAGGAGCTTAATACCCTTTGTACAAAGATCACACATGATCTCCTTTTTGCTCCTTGCCTTTACTAGTCACACACACAATCTAACAACATAAGATTTTCCTAAATCTTGTACAACATAGAGCAATTAAAGAATGTACTAGGTGGTTTAAGACAAAACCATGTCTTGTTAACCATAAACCCAAAACCGCCACTTATGGCTTTGGATTAGGACTTGGTTTAGAAACTAGTTGATTACTAGACAATGTGCCTATATAAACAAGCCTCTACTAAGCCATTCATTCTTTACACACACTTAACAACTCTCTAAGCATAAAAAAATAAAAACCATCTTTGTCTTCCTTGTTTTTAGGTCACACAGCCGAGACACAACACCACCAATTGCAAACAAGTATTCTAAGGTATAATCTAGTGATCATTAAGCTAGGGTTTTACGTGTGAGAGTTTGGAAGCAAGAAGAATTCGGGTTTAAGCTAGGATTTGAGGTTACTCTTCGGGTTTCCACACGACTACACGATACACACATTCAAAAAGCTAGGACTCTTTGTAAGTATCTTAGCTTGTATACATGTCTAAGCTTCATGTTGTCATGTGCCATAAGGCACGGTTAGCTTATGATATTAAGCTAAACATGGGCCGTGCCTAGTATGGCATAACCCATGTACACGTCTTGTAGTATTCAACATATATAGACTTGTGTGGTGAACTAAAATCCATAAGGCACGTAACAAAGATCTTGTGTATAAGCTTGAACGTTTAAACATGGCATGCACATGTAAGGACTTAGCCTAGAGGCTTGGTAACACGTTTTGGAAACGAAATCACATACATATCACGTATCATAATACTTAACAACTCGTTTTGCTTGATAAAGATGTGTACACTATGGTATATATGATCTAGGTTGTTTGGAATGGGTTGAGATGGGTTAATAAAACCCTAGCCACGTCTTGTGTCCAAAACGAGCTTAAACAAACTCTAACTAGCTTGTTAACCCACTGATAGGTTGTAAGACTCGTATGGGACGACTGTAGCTCTATTTAGCTGCTTAAACATAGGACTAGAGTGCTTAACATGTTAACAAGTTACAAAAACCCTAACACAACCCTAATGGGCCTAACGAGCCACTAACGGGCCCAACAACCCAATAGCGAGTGCTTATGCGGACCAACAGCTTATTTTTAAGCTATGGCAGAACTTATGGGCTTATTGAAGACCCTAAATGCTTATGGGACTATGTTGGATAAGCCCACACCCTCAAAACCCTTACCGGGTTCTTAATGGGCCTAAAAGCCCATTACCGTAGCTTATTGGCTTATAGGGTAAGCCAATATTATGAAACAACTTATCTAAGTTTGTAACACTTATTTGAAGCTAAAACATAAACTATATTAGTTGGAAACCCTTAATGGGCTAAGTGTGATCTTACGAGTTAGGATTAATGGGCCACGAGCCCAATAGACTCAGATAAGCTCATTCGAGCTTATTAATAAGCCAAACAGTTTCATATAGCTTATATAAGCCTAATGAAGGCTTTTGTCACTTTTTAAATCTTAATTAGACTTAAAATGCAACTTTTGCAAGTTAGGGGACTAAAAGTGTAAAAGTAGAAACTTGAGGGTATAAAACTATCAAATCTGTTTTTATAAAGTTAAGGGACTGTTTTTGACATTTTTGAACTTAAGGGACTGTTTGGAACTCATAAGGACCTAAAATGTAACTTTTGTAAAGTAGAGGGGCTAAACGTGTCAACATGGAAACTTAAGGGTATAAATAGTAAATATTCTGTTTTTTACAAAGTATAGGGACTGTTTTTGCCAATAATGAAAACCTAAGGGTATTTTATATAATTAAGTGATGTAAATAAACATTTGTGGTATCGGACTAGTCGTGGTATAATACAGATACTTATACAACTAAAGATAAGCGAATAATAAATATGCGTATTTATTATTAATACTTAAACACCGTGTATACTTAAAGGAATATAGTCGTACATATTCCCAAGAGCAAACGAGGAAAACGAATACAATAAGCGTATACACCAGCACACAAGTGATAACAGTATATAGTTATATAAAGTAGCAAGTTTATTGTAGTTTATACATGAAGTCGTTAGCCTAATCTAGTAGACTAAGACTTGCCGTATTTACTTAGGTATTTGACGGTGACACTTATTTACCATCTTTGGTATATTTGCTATTCACGGAGGACTACCTACTGAGGTGAGTTCATAGCCCCATGTTTTACTATATCAATGATTTACAACTTTTGGGGTGAGAAACATGCATTGTTTTACAAATTGGACGTAAGTGTACATTTTATCTTGATTACGTGTTTGCCTAAGTAGCGATAACCCTATGAGCCCATTATCATGAACTGTTAATTTCTTTGTGGGAGCGCGAATGTTGTAAATAGATCTATTTGGGATTGACATCCCCATCCGGGTGAGTAGCTCTCACTGGTGTCACGGAGTGAACCAACAGATGTATACCATGTCGGATTCGGATGTTGCGGGTTAGAACATCATCACGGGCAATGTAGGCAATATATATATTGCAATTCATACATGTCGAGCTTCGGTGTCATGAGCTTAGGGAAACGTAATTACATTTGTGATGTTTGCATCTGTTGCATTATCATACACTTGGAAAATCTTACGGTCCTACATTACATTTACATAAACCTATGAATTCACCAACTTTATGTTGACGTTTTAAGCATGTTTTTCTCAGGTCAATGAGGCACGAGGTGCTAAGGATACATTGGGGATAGTCTTTTGGGAGTCATGCATAAAAGATTTGGAGTCATTACATCTTGGGATAATTGTTATGATCTAAAATCATTGTTATCAAATGTTGAACAGTTTACACCATTGTGCTTTGTATTAAACAATTTCAATAAATCTAATGTATCGTATTTTAAACGACTCTTTTAGAGGTCGTTCTCATATCTTGTGCTATTGATTTATGACGTAACGCTCCTGGATACATTATTCTGCTACGACCTTAATTGGGGGTGTTACAACAGACTTGCATGATTCTTAAGTGACCGACAAACCTGAGATTACAGAGTTGCGTAGTCGAGTCGAGTACGCAAACACTCGTCTTGAGCGAAGCCATGTTAGATAGACTAGAGATAGAGTTCGCATTTAGTGGGTTGAAATGACAGGGCAGGATGTTGAGGCACTGCTTGCTAGGGCTGAGGCTAAAGAGCAGAAAGCTGAGACACTACAGATTTTATTAGGAGCCGCTCAGATGAATATCACAGATTTGTTGAAGTCCCGTAGGGCTGACAGGCTTTAGATGGCTGAGCTACAGAGTCGAGCACAAGACATAGAGGCTCGTCTCTAGGAGATTGAGAGGCACTTTGGTATATAGACAGATAGATTAATATCATTTGTAGCTTCCTTTGTATTATAGCTTACTAAACTAGGTAGTACTCGGTTGGTAGCGTTAATGAGAAACTTGTACTCTTTTTATTCTGGTAAAACGATGTATTAAGTATTAACCTATAATGTTGGTTATGATTCTGCTATTTGTGATGTTGATTAACTTTTGCCATGGTTAATTATATCTTATATCTCTGTGTGCCGTGATCTTATTTTTTATATATATTGTACTTATCGCGTGTCGTGACTTCATTTTGGATGAAATCTCATCATATGCTATATTTCTTGTGATTTTGAAGAACAATGCGAACTACGAGACAAGGAATAAGTTTTTAGAAATTAAGCATATTATGGCCCAACGCATTGCTAATGCTATTGAAGCTATCGTTATCTACGAGGCAAAGAGTCACATGGTTCACGACTCAATGGATCGGGTTGTACGTCAGGGAGCCAAAGTGGCAAAGAATGCTAACAACAAGAGTTAATAGGAAGGTGATCATGGCGGGATTTCTAGCAAGCAAAAAAAAAGACGTAGAGTGATTAAGGCACCCACTGCCAGGCCAAGAAATAAGAAAGGGTATGCTGGAACCCTACCTCTGTGCAACAAGTGCAAATTTCACCACATTGGACCGTGCACTGCCAAGTGCGGGAATTGCGAGAGGGTTGGTCACCTGACCATGGATTATAGGAATCCTGCTATTGTAACAACTCAGAGACCCCCAGTGGCAAATTAAAAGACTAAAATTACAAGTTATGAGTGTGGAAATCAAGGACATTATAAGAGTGATTGTCCAAAGTTTAAGAATCAGGACCCTGTGAACCAGATTTAGAAAATAAAAACTCGCGGGAACTCTAACGTTGTAGCTGATAATATTAATGCTTAAGGAGAGACCTTCTCTTCTTGCCTAGTGAAACCTAAGTTACAACCTTATTAGACTTTGTCCCATAAAGAGTTTGTACTTCCTTCAAGTTTCGTTGTATTACGTGGATGTTTTAAATTCTCTATCAATTTATGTGTCATGACGATTCTGTCGATTACATTTTAATTCGTTATTAATTTATGAAAGCTACTCCTTAGAATTATCATTGTCTTATAAACATTTTCATAATCACCCTTTAAACCATTTTGCTACCATCATATAAACTATTTTGCTATTGAATTAAAAACTATTTTGCTATCATCTTATAAAGTATTTTGCTATCATCTTATAAACTATTTTTCTTTCGTCTTATGAACTATTTTACTATCATTTCACAAATTACTTCGTTGTCATCCTATGAGCTACTTTACTATCATCTTATTAATTATTTTGTTACATTATAAAACTATTTTGATACTACTTTATGCATAATACTTATTTGATGAAAATGGGCATTGTATCGTTAGTCCTCAATTATATATAGCCTACTCACCTATGTCTAATTCAAGAAGTACAATGTTGTGCTAGGAGTAATCACCTTAAAATCTTATCAAAATTAATTTTCTACTTATATCCCCAAAAAGCAAAATTTTGTGTGCATATACATAAAACGTGCATGTCATGAACATTTGTATTAGTAAACATATAACTAAGTAAACATTTACACCACCCTATCATATAGGATCAACCTCATCTTACACCAAATCCTAAGTCAAAAAGTCGGGATACACCACTAGTCACCCTAGGTCAAACACCAATGAGTATGGTCGCAATAAAGAAATTTCCTAAACTACCCATTCAACATCGACTTAATGCTCGTATAACTTGATAGTTTTGACATTAGCATCGGAGTGGAGTGATTGTCGAAGTATAATGTCGTGATCGTTTGTGGCGAGGAGATTGTTCGCTTGGTTTAAAAATGCGCGCATCATTGCGCAAATTTCATGCATCATTGCATTGCATTTAAAATTTTGCATCATTGTGCCTGATGCAAGGCCATCTCATATTGTGTTCGCATTATACCGTAATTTACCGCATTTGTGTAATGCTAGAAACGATCGCAATTATCACAATCTTGAATTTAGGTCATTTTAGTAAAAATTAAACCATATATAAGATACCTACATGTTTTAATGGTAGTTTAAAGATACAACTTGTTAAAAGAAACAAAAAATAAACACAATAATGAAAATATAGTATCTTGTGTTTTGCTAAGTTGTTATCCCACTAACTTAATCCATTACACAACTAATAAGTATACCAATAAGCACTTAATACCTAATAAGCAAAGAGAAAAGTAGAGAGAGAAACTAGAGAGAGAAATAAAGAGAGAAAGATTATATTAGGAGTTAAACACATACAAATGTAACCAACACCATCTCCATGTATAGAGAGGGTCCTATATATACCCTAAGCCTACATATTAGCGTATGGGCTTCTATCTTGGGCCAGGCTTGGCTTGTCTTGAGCTTTGAGCCCGAAACACAGACAATATTAGCTTAAAGTCCAAGCCCGTTAATCCCGACTAGCCTATTACATAACAATACTAATTACGACTAAGATGACCGATAACATTCTTGTTCGACTTATATAAAAATAAGGCTAACAATCTCCCCCAATATTGAGGTCTTCTTTGATCTCCCCAGTGTTGACGTTCTTGATGGAGGTTATCTTGATTTGACTTCATCTTCCCCAGTGTTGAAGATATGACATTTGAGCTTTGCCTTCTTTGGTCTTGTCTTCATCTTTTCTTGTTTGTAATGGCCTTGTTCATTCATGCTTTAGACGACCGATGACATTCTTTCGATGTCATTTATGTGATTATGATATTGAGCCTTCATCTTTTGACTTTTAGTTCTTGAGATCTTTCATCTTGCATCATCTCCTTAACTTGAATCATATTGATTTGACTTTCTTGATCATCTTGTGCCCTTGACCGACATACTCATACTGATGGCATTCTTGTTTGACTTATATAAACATAAGACTGACAATCTTCCCCTATAGACTATTCTTTATTTAACTTTGAAGCTCTTTAATGATGAGGAAGTTTAGTATCAACAGTCTTGATGCTGAATGATTGACTTTGAAAGCTTAAGTATGAGCATGTGTCAATGAATCCGACTTCGCTGGTACAAGGTTGCAACACCGACGTTTAAATTTGCATTTAAAAGGTTAGTGACAAACAACAAATATGGACGGAAGTATCTTTGTCAGTTCATTGAATACGGTTGCAATAACCACGGTTCCCCAATCAATATAAATACTGCCTGTGATCAAATAGAATTCATATGAATCTTCTTGACAGGGTTTTGCAGCTGTACTAGCCGTTCTCATAACCGGAGTGTCTCAAAGCAGACAACACGGTAAGAGTGGATCATATAGTTACTATCTTTCTGATTAAATCATCAATTCATATACCGAACCAAATCGATATCCAGTTGGCACAAGCTTGATTCATATAGAGTCTTGCAAGTCACCTACCGTAGAGCTGTTTGAGGTTGACTCTGGAAGGATTTCCATTCGTCCATCACGGTTGAATATAAAGTGTATCACTTGACTGTTCCTGGAACAAGATCTCAGGATAATGGTTATGATATGTGACTACATAAATGTTGTTTAAGGGTGAACAACAAATGATTTACATGGATTGTGTCCTAATGAGATTTATAATTTTAATCTCTTATTGGCTCTAGACTCGATTTGTGCACTTTGGTTTTAGTAATCGGAGGCTAGAGCATACTACCACCTATTAAGTATCAACAATCTCGGAGTGAGATGTCAATAGATAACGTGTGTATCTCCGTGAAAAATGAGACAAGTTTCTTTTGAGAGAAACTCGAGTGGTTAGGAAGGGTTGTGCATTGCATCACTGGGTCCATGACGGCTTTCTTCAATACCAACAATCATCTTTATGATTTTGATAGATTATGTATTGACCTGGTTTCTGCCTAAAGTTGTGTGGAGGGCTGCTTTGTTTTCACCCTTTATCCATACTTTTCTTTTTCATTCTTTAACCCCTTCAATGCTTTCCAAGACGTCATCACTAACACCTTGTTGTGATTGTTTCAGTGTTAGCTCGATCTTAGTCAGCATTATTCCCTTATACTTATTCGTCTCCAATCATACCTAAGGACTTCTAATCTAACTATGGAATGTACATGGGTAGATCCATCTAGTTCTGGCTGGATCATAGGACTTATACCTAACCTTAACCACCTTATGACTTCATCGACGTCGTGAGATTAATTGGTTGTTAGGTATAGAGATCAAACCATAAAACCATTGATATAGACATTTTGAAATGCTCCCCCTACACATGTGCTCCGAGATTTGAAATTGTTTTGCACATGAAGGAAAGAGTTGCACTTAGAGTCTTAAAGATTACATTTTTCTATATTACATTTTAATCACATTTTCTCACCTTATTTAAAATAATAAATCTCTTAATATTTGAAATACCAATTGATTAAAATTTATGACATGAAAAATTACATGGGGAGAAAAATTATACCACGATATTGCATGAATACATTTTTCGGATAGCTCCCCTTTAACACAGTATGTGGGATACCACTAATTTTTAAAACTTGACATTACAAGGAAAAAATGATATGACACCACAAATATGTTGAAGACGGAGTGCGATGCCTTAGTAAATAATGTATATTATTAATTGACATTATAATTTCCACATTTTAATTTCACGAAATGTTTTTGGATACATAAAATTGATATTTATGAGATGTACCCAAAATACATTAAAAGGCTTTTGTTTTAAAAGCTCCCTCTCAGAAATTGATTCACTTGTTACGATGATATTGTTGAACATTCATTTTACCAATTGTACCACTTATAATTATTATATATTGTACCAATTGTTAAATATATTGAGGAAGGGAGTGTTGAACATGTAACACCCCTATTTTTACATATACCAACGGAAGCTAATCTGGGGTATTACTTCAAGGTACAACAGTCATAATCATAGAAAACGAATCAAAAAGAGTCGTTTATGAA
>BQNB010035258.1:4851-50996 GCA_026074375.1 Tanacetum coccineum | reverse complement strand
TGCGTCCGATGACGTTTCTCAATTTTTTACGTAGTTTAGTTCTTCGGTAAACTGTCATATTTAAACGTAACGTATAAAATTTAAAGTAGATGACCGGAATGGGTCGGAATACTAACCGGGAATTTACAGGGTGTGACATCCTTTCCCCATTAAAAGAGCTTTGTCCTCAAATCTTAGGACGTAGCTTGAGATGCGGATATACAGGGTTAGCGAACAGATGAGGGTACTTCTTCTGCATTTGATCTTCGCGTTCCCAGGTATACTCGGGACCTCTTCTTGAATTCCAACAGACCTTCACGATTGGAATGCGACTTTGTTTCAAATTCTTGACTTCGCGATCCATGATCTCAACCGGTTCTTCAATGAAATTGAGCTTTTCATCGATGTGAATTTCGTCCAATGGAATCGCGAGCGGTTCATCGGATAAGCACTTATTATTGTTCGAGACGTGAAAGGTACTATGAACATGGCTTAGTTTCTCTGGTAATTCTAGTCGATATGCAACCGTTCCTACCTTGGCGAGAATTTTAAAAGGTCTAATATAACAAGGGTTCAGCTTTCCCCGTTTGCCAAAACGTATTACTCCTTTCTAGGGCGATACTTTCAACATAACCTTATCCCTTACTTGAAACTCTAATGGCTTTCGTCTCTTATCAGCGTAGCACTTTTGTCGATCACGTGAAGCTTGTAGATGATGCTTGATTTGGATAATCTTCTCTGTTGTCTTACAAATAATTTCTGGTCCAGTAAGTTGGGCGTCTCCCACCTCAGCCCAACAGATAGGTGACCGGCATTTGCGACCATACAACGCCTCAAAAGGTGCAGCTTTAATACTCGTATGATAGCTGTTGTTGTAGGAGAACTCTATCAATGGTATATGTCTGTCCCATCCCTTTCCGGAAGTCCATAATACACGCTCGTAGCATATCTTCTAACGTTTGGATGGTCCTTTCACTTTGACCATCTGTTTGTGGATGGTAAGCCGTACTCATATCCAATTGAGTACCTAGGGCTTCGTTCAACAATTTCCAGAATGAGACGTAAACTTACTGTCTCGAATCAGAAATAATCAAACTGCACTCAATCCATGTCTCGATAACTACTTCCTTCAAGTATTGCCTCGTCAACTTCTCCATTGTGTCGGTTTCCTTTATTGGTAATAAATGGGCAGACTTTGTGAGTCGGTCTACAATTACCCAAATTGTATCTTGACCGGACGTCGTGTTAGGTAACTTAGTAATGAAATCCATAATAATGTTCTCCCATTTCCATACAGGGATTACAGGTTGAACCAACAAACTAGGTGGTTTTTGGTATTCTGCTTTAACCTTTGCACAAGTCATGCATTTAATGACATACGTGGCAATTTCTTTCTGCTTTATGTTGGCCACCCAGATAGCTTTCTTCCCAAATCTTGATACATCTTGGTTCCCGACCCAGGGTGGATCGAATACTTTACTTATGCACTTCGTGCATAATCAAGCTCTCAAGTTGACAAAACAGGTAATCCAACTTCTATTTTCAAACATAACGTTCCGTTGATACCGTGGCTCAGAATCCTTAATCATTGCACACAAATCTTCTTTTTCCCATAAATTATCTTTCCATTCTCTTTGCCTCAACCTAAGCATTCAAATCTGCACAGGAGGTTTAATAAAACCAATTGTCATAACCAGGCTCGAACTCCGTAGTAGTCTTAAGTCTACTCTTCGGGCTCAACCATCACCACCACATTCGCCTTTCCCGGGTGATAATGTAACACATAGTCGTAGTCACTTAACAGGTCTAACCATCTACGTTGTCTCATGTTTAACTCTTTCTGATCTAGTATATGTTTCAAACTCTTATGGTTAGTGAACACAACACACTTCGTGCCGTAAAGGTAATGCCTCTACATCTTGAGAGCGAACACCATAGCTCCCAATTCCAAATCATGTGTCGTGTAGTTCTTCTCGTGGATTTTGAGTTGGCGGGATGCATAAGCTATGAACTTTAATATCCTTCATCATTAACATCTGCGGCCTAATACTTGTAGAAGCAACACAATATACTACGAAGTTTTCACTTCCTCCAGGCAATGCCAAAATCGGTGCACTACACAACTTTTGCTTTAATGTCTGGAAAGCAGTTTCCTCCTTTTCACCCCAATTGAACTTTACACTTTTCTGAGTGAGCTTTGTCATAGGCTTGGCAATCTTGGAGAAACCTTCGATAAATCGTCGGTAGTAACCAGAAAGACCTAGAAATTGGCGAATTTCTGTTGGAGTCTTGGGTGATTCCCAATCCCTGATTGACTCAATCAATCGCAGGATAACGTTGAATGTCTCACTATCAATCACTGTGTCCAAAGAAATTGGTACCTTCCACGACAGCCAAAAGTCCGCACTATTCGGAACTTGGCGTACAATTTCTTCCTTCTTGAGCAACTCCAAATTATCTAAAGATGTGCATCATGTTCTTCCTTGGTCTTCTAGTAGATCAAGATATCACCGATGAACACGATCACAAATTTATCTAAGTATGGTCTGCATACTCGGTTCATCACGTCCATTGTTAGGATCACATAAATGGACCCGAACAAAGAAGCTTCAGTCACTCGAAGATACAAGACAAAAGTCTAGCTCGTTAGTTGATTAATAATCAATGTTATTAATGATAATTGGCTAACAAAACAAAAAAAAGCCTGAAAAGCCCAACAAAAGCCTTGAATGGGCAAATCCTTGTTAGTATAAATACTCCTAGTTTAGTCAAAAATTAGGTTAGACAATTAGAGACAATATTTTCCTTAGAGTTTGTAGCAACTCTTAATTTTTCTTTCAATCATCAATAAAGTTCTTAATTTTATGCATCTTGATTCTACACTTCATTGTTAAGGATTCGTATGAATGATCATGGAACCTACAATTAGTATCAGAGCCTACAAGATTGATGTATTGATTTGGTTTGTATTTTTTTTTTCTATTGATTTCGAAAAAAAAGAGGTTTTTTGTTTTTTGATTATTTGTTTGTTTTTTTGATATGTTTTTTTATTAGAAGATAAGTTATGAAATTATGTTTGATCTGATTCAAAGATGGTATGTTTAATCTAATATCATACAAACCATCTTGTTAGTCAATCAACGATCTCGTGATTTTTCTTTGTTCATATTTTTGTTTTCGAAAAGTATTAAAAAAAAGGGGGTCTTTGGTTTCGTGTGTTGTGCCCACCGAACAAGAAGACCGAACGAGGGGAGAACTAGGAAGATCGAACGAGTTGAAGCGTTAAGAATCGAACAAGCGATCGAACAAGCGATCGAACAAGCTTTGAGGATCGAACAAGCTTCCAAGAGACACGATCGAACGAGTGGATCGAACGAGGGATCGAACAAGAGAGCGAAAAGGACGATCGAACAAGAGGATCGAATAAGACGATCGAACTAGCAAAACCTTCAAGGACCGAACTAGTGCAAACTCATGTTACCGAACGAGAGAAACCGAACAATGGAAATCCTTTTGGACCGAACTAGGGAAAAACTCAAGGACCGAACTAGTTATACCGTGAGAAAAACCAACCAAATAATCAAACAAAACAACAAAAACATAAACACAAATCCAAACAAATCACAAATCATTTGCGATCCGTTCATTCATACTTAAAAAAAAATGGATCCAATGAAAGAAACAAATGCACGGTACCGATACGCCGTCCCACCTATGTTGGTTGAAAGTGACTACGATTCTTGGAAGATTCGTATACACAGGTACATTCTGGCAAACCCAATGGCAAGCTGATATGGAAATCTAACCAGAATAGGACGCTACACCTCACCCTATGATCACTGATCCTCCACCTACTGATTCTACTATTGTGCCTGCACCGAGGAAGAAACTTGATTCTGAATTCAGTGAAGAGGAAAACAAACTTGAGATGGCTGATACTCAAGCTGAAATCATTCTTAGTCAAGGTCTTCCCAGACACATCTTCAACAACCTCAATCAAACAAGCACTGCAAAGGAGATTTGGGATAATGTGGAGATGCTCATGCAAGGATCAGGTAGGACTATTCAACAAAGGAAGGAAGATCTGTTTGATGAGTACGAACGCTTTCGTGCTATTGGAAACGAATCAATTCATGACTACTTTGTGCGTTTCCACAAGCTTGTGAATGATATGAAGATTACTCAGCTCAACATTCCAACTCATCAGATGAACACCAAGTTTGTCAACAACCTTCCGGCTTATTGGGGAAAGTATGTGACTAATGTCAAACAGAACATGGATATCTCAACCCATACCTTATGTACAGATCTATACTCTCTCAAAGCCTATACGAGCCATCATGCCAAAAAGACTCTCAAGTAAACAGGAGCATCCTACTAAGTATTAGTTGATCCACTGGCCTAAGTTGCTCCAACCACAACTGCATCTGTTCGTCCATCACCCTCAACTTTAAGTCCCTCAACCCACTGCTCTGGATCCTTCGAATGACGCATTGATGCCACAAATGACTCAGATTGCTAATCTCTTAAGTGGTTTTCCAAAAGCAGTTATCTACCCACAACACCAGCTCCGGACTTCCTCCAAACTACAGGACTCATGCTACGGTGCATGATGTCAAACAAATTTGTTACTGAACCAGTTCAGATGAAGGCTCTCAGGTAATGTTGGGAATATAGGTGCTCGAGGCAATAAGGTGAATGTTACAAATGCAAGGAAAGGACCATGTATGCTAGGCAGTGTAAAGAACCCCAAGAGAAAATGGACTCTCAGTACTTTCAAAGATAAAGCATATACTGATGGAAGCTAAAGAGAAAAGGAGATGTGTTAGATGCTGAAGCTGAAGAAATTCCTCGCTGATTACGAATGCACCGCAAACCATTATGAATCAACCTCAGGCACAGACTACAACAACATTTTCAAAGCCAATCATGAGGATGCCGTATGACTCAGACGTGGATGAAGGCCCAATGCTGCTGTCGCTATTCATGGCCCAACTTGTCATCCCACCAGTGCAACCAACAATCCAGTCAATGAGGTCCACGCCAATGACAATTCAAATCTTTGATACTGTGGATTATCAGTTTGAGTCAGGAGAAGCACCAGAAGAACAATTAGAACTGCCGATGCAGAGACTGAGATTGATGACAATACAATCCCAGTATCATCAGTATCATCTTGACAACCGAAGCCCAAAATAAATGTTCCAACTGAGGTATCTGCAGACAACAACTGAATAAAGGTTACTATGATTGCCACTTAACTTGACTTGCAAAACCCAACTAGACGACATGCTAAGGTTAACTAAGAAAATGTTTTGGAAATCGAGACCTATAAAGCAATGAGCTTCTTCAAGTAAGCAAGAAAATAATGTCGGTCTAGATACCCACAAGGTCAAACTTGATCTTGAAAACAAAGTTAGACAGGAACAAGCCCTAGTGATTCAGCGTAATAAGCGTAACGCTGAACTTGTGCAAGAAAACGATTTGCTTAAATCCACTCTTTCAGGAAAAGAAAAATCAATTGCATTTTTACAATCTGAAAAGGAAAAGATTTTATCTGAGAAAAAGGATCTAGCAGATAGTTATCTAGATGAAATAGTTTGTTTAAAGAATGCTAACAAAGTTGCAAGAGATATGTTGCAAAGATTTAACATGCCAACACAAACTATTCCCATGCTTTCAAAGAAACCTAAAAGGGCAACCAATGACTTGCACAAGGACATCCTAGGCACTCGCAACCCAGGTCTAGGTTATATGGCCAAGCGTGCTCAACCTGTTTTGTATGATGCTGATACCCTTTTGCATCCCAATCACCACCCTGTTAGTATATGGGATAGTGAAGAGGTCTTGGTTCACCAAGTGGTTAGCATGAAAAAGATGAACGAAAAACCAGGGCATGTTAGACCCGCAAACGGTTTCTATGACAAGCTTAATGCCCTTATGTTCGTTCCTCAGAAGGACCTATCTGGAGATCAGGCGTATTGGCTTTCTGCCAACGAAATTGCTAGTCAAGCTAGTAAATCAGCCACGCCTGCTACTCCTTTTGTTCATAAAAGTCGACCTCCAAGTCAAGTTCTGGCCAGTCTTCAAAAAGTTAATGCTGTTTTTCCTCAATTTGAAGGTATCATAAAAGAAAGAACAACACAAAAACCAGACTATGTTTCTGAATGGTGTTATGATTATGCAAAACAGTTTGTTGAACAACACGGTAACCATTTTAAACTGACCATTTCAAAAAACATATCCAAGCTGCTAATGATACATTTTTCAAAGAGGTAAGAGAATATGAACAGATTTTTGATGAATTGGAGGCGGAGTATGAACAATGTGTTCTTGATAACAAGAACCTGACCATAGAGAAGAAAAATCTTTTAATCAGAAATGATTGCTTAATTGCTGAATGTTTAGAAAAAGATATCTGCTCTATTGTGCTTACTTCCGATATTGTTGTGCCCCCTAGTTCGAATTGCCTTTGCGAAGATCTTAGATCTGCATGCGATAGGGAACACACTAAAGTTCTTGAACTTGAAGCTGAAGTTTTAAAACAACAAAAGATGGTCATTGAATCTGAGAAACGTAACTCTCATTTACAAAAGACCCATATTGATTTACAACTTAAATTTCAAAACTATAAACAGTGCATAGACACTTCTAGTGCCTCCAATGCAATTTTTGAAATTAACAAGTTAAGAAAACAGCTTCAAGGGAAAGATGACACTATCAGGAATTTAGATGCTCAGATCAACATCATGAAGGTGTTGAATGTAGGTTCCACTGCCGGTAGTTGTGACCAACAGGCTTTCGACACTGACAGAATTCAGTTGAAAGATACGATTACCTCCCTTAGGATTCAGCTAGATGGCCTTAAGGTAGAAAACGTGAGTCTGAAAAGACGGTATGATGAACTGTCAAAGGCGAATACTCACTCACGTACTGCGTACACTGCAAAGCTAAGTGCTTTAACTACACAACATACAAAGCTGCAAGCCCAAGTGACTGGTACAACAAGTAGTGGACCTTCAACCTCTGAGAAACCCAAAGTACTTGCTTCAGGGATGTATACAAACAGTTCAAAGTACATTCCACCTCCAAAAAGAGCCAACTGGGTAAAACCAACCCCGTTGCCTAAGAAAAAGCAAGTTACTTTTCAAGAACCCCCCAGGACTTCAAATAGACCCACACAGAAACCACCAGTGCAACAAAACAAGAAGCCTAATGTTTCTGTGAATTTGTCTACAAGAACCAAACCTGCCACTGAATCTCGCAAACCTATGCCAAAGAGCCACACTCGGAACCATCGTATCTTGCCCAATAAAAGTGTGAACGCGAGGAGAGCAGCAGATCACAATAGGAAGTTGAATGTTGTTGATCATAATCGGTTTGTGATTCGTTCTTTGAAGTCTGTGAATACCAAAACCCCCCATGCCAAACATAGTGTGAATCATACTAAGAAGGTTTGGAAAGCAACTAGAAATCATAATGTGAGGGGGGGGGGGGGAACACTACTAGCTCACTCTAGATCGCAGCAGCTTGGAGACCAACTGGAAAGGTTGTTGGTAGTGTTAAGCCTCAGTGGAAACCCACTGGACGACATTTTGCGTTGTATGATAACTGTCCTTTAACTAGGATAATGGAACCCATTGTTGAGCCTTTAGAACTTACCCCGAGTGTTAGTTCTAGTTCCAAAGTTACTATGATCTCTAGGTTCACTGATTGTAAACTTAGTGATCGAAAGGCTGGTTCCAAGGGGTTATCTGGTATTTTTGAATGCTAACGCATTGTATCATTGTGTATATTTCAAAAAAAAAAAATAAAAAAAAATAAATAATAAATAAAAAATAAAAAATAAAAATAAAAATAAAAATAAAATTTTTTTAGTCTAGATGGCTTGCAGTTATTTCAGACTGTAACCCGGTCTTATCCCAGAGATTTAGTGTACGTTTCAGTGCATTATTTCTTTACAGACAAGAAGTTGTCTAAGCCCCGAACCATTTTTCTCATAAACAACTTGTTTTATCAAACATGTTCGGGTTAACCAAATCAAACATTGACACGGGTCATTGTTTGAGGGGGAGAATCCCGGTATACTAAACAATTTGTGCAAGGTCCAAAAGGGACGAACTGTTGCTGATTCAAATAGCTGAAAGATTGACACGACCAAACGCTTACAAGTTCAAGACAATTACAGTATCATTTCTGTCTGGTTATTCTAAAGGTCCTGTTTCAATTGCTCACTTGATATTTATTATGCTAATTCACCTCACCTCATACTTAGAGGGGAGATTGATACATTTTATTTCCATTCTAGATCAAAACCATTCCAATTTCATAACTTTTTGTATCGGGGGAGAAAAAGTTACTTAAACATGGTAAAACGGATAATTAAATGATTCGATAGATTCTAAAACACTAAGAGTCCTATCCTTTGCATGTGCAAACATCTTTCGATTATACGACGCACATGTGTAGGGGGAGCATAAGTGTTAATATGATCAAAAATGTCAAGGTACCAAAAGTTTGTGTTATACACACGTATCTTGATAAATGACAAAGAATCTTTTGTTTCATGTTCGTGAAAGTGATCTTATGGAATGCTGAGGAAAGAATGTGTTATTACCACCAGGTGTATACTATGAATCCCATAAGCCGGTCTTTTTTGGACTAGCTCCCACATATGAAGTGGATTTCCATAAATGTACTTGTACAAGTTTGGATTTCCCAAGGCACTTCATATCTTTCGGGATATATTTCAAAACATCATCAGAAGCATTCTGATTTAAACTTTCGTTTGTGCCCCAAACAAATTTTTTATAAGCACAATCGAATGTATTGTTTTCAAATCATTTTATGCCACACGCCGTTCTACGGTACTTAATTGTATTAAAAATAAACGCTGAAAAAGAATTGTACGGTATAGTCAGCAGATAGTAACTGTACTGCTCACTCTTTACCATTCTATTAGTAGAAATACTATAGTGTGTTAGTCTTTACGGACATCTGGTCTAGAGAACGGCGAACATTAGGGAATCCGATACTTAGGTATTAGAGGAACAACATGTCCACGTGCCGTAAAACCTGTCACGAAGGTTCTTTGAATGAATCTGTCTGATCAAGTGCAGTATTCATACTGTAATCATTGATCTCACGGAATCAGAGGTTAATGAAAAACCGACCAGAATTGAGTATCGTCTATACTCGGTCCTTCAAAAATATAAAACCCATTGTGAGTTCACAAAATGTGTTACAAAGAACACATTAAGTGGATTTTACATAACAAAATGTTTTTGTTGGTGACTAAATTGTTCTATCATAGCGAATGACGACTCAAAGTATCCGATGCAAGACATGCTCATATCCTTACTCACATATCTGAAGAAATCAAGAAAGTTTACATACAAAGCTTCCGCACAATCTCTGAAAATCAATGTCTTCTTCAAATACTAAAACGTTATGGAGATCAGAAGAAGATACATCATCAAAGCTTTCCAGATTCCAACAGATATGAGCATGTGAGACTAGAGATCAGCGTATGGCAAAGTCAAAGTGAAAGAAGATCACAAAGTAATTCGGAGAAGTAAAGCTTAAACAAGTCAAAGATCAAGATCAAGTCATCAAATCTAAGTTCCTGAAATCATGATCAAGTAATAAAAGATTGAATTATTAAAAAAAATGTCGACCCAAAAGCACAACAAGTGAAGTACCCTATCAACAACGAGATAAAGAGACAAGCACGAGTGAGCTTCAAACAACTCCTCATGACCTCATCTAGGGGGAGATTGTTAGGATCACATAAATGGACCCGAACAAAGAAGCTTCGGTCACTCGAAGATACAAGACAAAAGTCTAGCTCGTTAGTTGGTTAATTAATTAATGTTTATTAATGTAATTATGGGGGCTAACAAAACAAAGAAAAAGCCTAAATAAGCCAACAAAAGCCTTAGAATGGGCATAAAATCCTAGTGGAGAGTCTGGGGGTAGATGATTAAAGTGCCATTGTTTAGTATAAATACACCTAGTTTTTAAAGGTTATAAATTAGGTTAGCAATAGAGACAATATTTTTCCTTAGAGTTTTGTAGCAACCTTAATTTCTTTCAATCATACAATAAAGTTCTTAATTTTTACGCATTGTTAGGCGGAAGTGTTGTTACATAGTGTAAATTTATGTGCTTAAGGCCTTGATTCTACACTTCATTGTTAAGGATTCGTATGAATGATCATGGAACCTACATCCATGAACACTGCCGGCGTGTTAGTCAACCCGAAGGGCATCACTTGGAACTCGTAGTGACCATAGCGGGTCCTAAATGTTGTCTTTGGTATGTCCTCGTGATACACATAAAAATGATATAATATAGATATGAAATTCCTAAACTACCCTTGCGGACAAAGGTAGTAAGGAAAATTCTCACTAATATATATAATAATACGTATATTTACCGGTAAGTGATTACCGGGTCGTTTTCCCAAAGATTAATGAAATTGAGACCACGTTTGTTGTTTGGACAATGATTTGAATTGGTTCGAAGATGATTTGTTTTCTAAAATTCTAAAAGTGAGCAAATTAAGGGACAATTAAACCTAACTTTAATAACGGGAAATTAAATTTTAACGCAAAACGGGAACCCTAAACGGTGACTAAACACCCTAAATTTCCAAAAATAAACCTAAAATGAAATTTTCACTTATAACAGACTCTAATTAACTAAAAAGTAAGATTAAAGAAAACTAGAATGAAAACGGAGTTGATTTGAGCTTAAAAACACGAAAAACGTAAACGGGAACGAATCCCGTTCTTTAAAAAATGAAATTTTGCAATTTAAACCCTACAGAAGCAAAACTATTTTTCCTAGGAACTATATGATAAAAGAAAATTTTCTAAAAAAAATTATATTTTTTGACTTTTTTATAATTTTTTATGAAATTAAAACGATTTTAAAGAAAATTAAATATAAAAATACTAAACGTTTTATAAAAAAATCTGAAAAAATTACGGAAAATAGCTTGAATGGTGAAGAATCTAAGAAAAATAAAATTGGAAACACAGCTTATCGAATAAGTTGTGTAATAAGTAAAAATAGCTTATTATACCTAAAGAGTTAAAGTGCATATAAAGAATAACTTTTGCAAAGGAATACCGGATGAGCTATTGTAGCACAATGGTTGGGAGTGTGGAGGATAAAACGCTTGGTGAGGGTGGTAGAGGTCCCGGGTTCGAGCCTTGCTCACCCGGGGCTTCCCACTATCCCAAATGTTTTTATTTTCGCTATTTTTTTATAACTTTTTAGAAAACTTAAAAATAAGCACTTTTTACAAAGCAACCTTTTTTATAAACCTCAAATAAGCACAGAAATAAACTAAGTAAGACAAAAATAAGCTATAATACTCTAAGTCCTAAAAAACTAACTGTTTGTATATTTTTTTGGAGAATAAGCGACTAAGAATAAAAAATAAGCTAAAACAGACAATAAGCTATGTCTAAGAAGCACATAATAACAAAAATAAGCACAAATGATAAGCTAGATAGACAGAAAAGCTAAAAAGACTTAAATTCACTTGAAATTTACACTAGAAAGCAAATAAGCTCAAAAAAGTAAATGGCAATAAGCTAAAATAGGCTTATACTAACCTAATAAGCTAAGCTAAACCTAAATAAGCAATAACAATAAGCAGATAAGCTAAAATAAGCCAAATGTACCTTTTGACCAAAACTAATAAGCCAAAAGGCCTATAGGGACTTTTCTAGCTTAAAAATAAGCTAGCTAAGGTCTCCTTAAGGCTTAGTGGCTTATACCTCTGAAAAGAATAGCCAAAAAGCTACAATAACCTTCAAAAAAAGCATTTTGAAACTTAAATAAACACTTAAAAGGCCTTCAATGAAAAGCATTCTCACACAAAATTGGCGGAAACAGATTTAATGGTTTTATAGAAAAATTTGGGTGAAACAATTATCCAAAATGAACACTTTTTGATCTAAAAATAAGCACTCTAAACAGATCCTTTGATTCACAAACCTACAAACCAGATCAAAATTAAAACCCCAAAGAACATATAGCAATAAATCCAAAAAGCTTTTTGAAATAATGATAAGCCACAACAAGCTTTTGAAAAAGCAAAATCTCAAAATTTCTTAAACTCTTAGCACTTTTGACAGCAATCAATGAAATCAAATGCACAATGCAAGACACTTAACCTACTTGCATAAAACACTTTAACATGCATATCAAACATAAAAATAAGCTGCTAAACTAGACTTAAGCAAATAAGCTACATTAACAGCTTATATCATCTCAGAATCAAAACTCATGAAGACATATCTTAACAAATGAGTTTTAGACTTAAAAAACTTTTTAAAACAGCTTTTCAAAATTCCTTTTAAATAATGCTTATTAAACGTCAGCTTAGTTGACCTAAAAAAGTTATAAATCATTTTGACTTACCTTTTGAAAAACCCATGTCCCAAACATCCCTTTAAAACAGTTTTAGATTATTTAACTTGATAAAAGTTTTTTAAGCTAAAACTCTTCAAATACCAGATAGTAAACAGCTTATAACAAACTAAATGAACATATTTCAACAATCCAATAAGCAAAAACAATAAGCCAACAACTAATGCTAATTTTTTTTATATGTTTTTATGACAGATTGAAGATAAATGATTAACACTATGAAATAAGCTAACAATTGAACTCAAATAATATTAATCTACTAAGATAAACAAGATTAAGCAAATTACTACTAAGATAAGCAAACAATAAGCTAATCAGCAAAATTAAACTAAAACAGATTTTAACTAAGCAACAAGTAAAATAAAAGAGATGTACCTTACACCTCAGCTAAACAGAGGCGAGTTCTCACTTAGAGCTTATCCAATGTAGCTTAAGCTTATAGCTTAAGCTTTTTATCAAATCATAGTCTAATCCTAAGGCTTGACCCTCAAGCACTATTACCAAGTCTTGATCATCCAGCAGCCATCCAATTCCAAGGGATGATAAGACTTTTAATGAACTTATTTTGGAGCTTTTAGTAGCTTAAAGTCAAGTAGAGCTTATGCAACAATATATAAAAGCTGTTTGAAATATAAAATATTAATAGTAAAACAGATTTGTGTAAATGTAAGCTATAATTTCATTAACTAAAATCTGATTACAATACTTTTGAAATAGAGATTACAATAAGCTAAAAACAGGAATTGAAATTACATAAGTTTAAAATTACGTAGGCTACTAACTAAAACTACTCCTAGATGCTTTTGTGAGTGAGGAGATGCTTGTATTTATAGTTGTTGAGTGAAGTTTCTAGGCCCTCAAGTCTGTTAGATGCTCCCCTTCAAGCTTTAATCTCGTCCCTTCCTTTAATGCTAATCATTGGATCCATTTCTTTAACCGTTGGATTGATTTGATGAGCTCACAGATTGCCAACGTGGCATTCCGTGTGTCAGACCCCTTTGTGCTTCTTTTGCACTAGATTTAGTGTAAAAATCCTTGTCCTTGTGTGTTTCTTTCATATATCCGTGTGTCCTTTCTTGTGCACTTAGACCAATAAGGAGCTTTTGTGACGTCTAACTCTGCCAGCTCGTCACTTGGTGCTTGAATTGTTGAGCCACGTCCTCAATTTGGATTTACCCCATGATTTTGACGGGTAATTGATTGAAGAAGACGATGAACAGTAAAAAGGGATTCACGCCCTTTTTAACTATTTATATCTTTGTTTGACCCATGGTGTGTGTGGGTTTGACTTGGGCTCGGGATAAAAGAAATGGGCCACAGGTGAGGATTTGGGCTTGGTAGTTAAGTTATAAAGGGAGAACGACCGTTATCCCTTTATTATAAAGGAGATAACGGTGTTAGGGTTTAGGGACTTTTGGTGAAATTAGGTTTAACGTTTAGGGTATTTTGAGGATTTTGTCTTTTTATGGTTGACCAATATTGACCAAGGGTTGACTTTTGATGACCATTGATAGCAATCTTCTGGCTCTTTTGCACTCTATCCGTTCCCGTGTCCGTGTTTGTCCAGTTTTGACC
Source organism: Tanacetum coccineum (assembly GCA_026074375.1). NCBI lineage: Eukaryota > Viridiplantae > Streptophyta > Magnoliopsida > Asterales > Asteraceae > Tanacetum > Tanacetum coccineum. The sequence continues at coordinate 36,995 of BQNB010035258.1, read as the reverse complement.
GTTTTCTTGTGATTTTTGCAACATCCGTACCTACACATTTATAAACAACAAAATACACATATACAAGCATATTTATGCACATTTTCATCATTTAAGGGCCATTTTGGATATAATAAAGATATGTGATTTCTCACATATCAAAATTCCCAAAACTAAGTGATTGTTGTGTCCCTCGACTGCATTATAATATTCTTTAAAAACCAATAACCTCAAAACTTCCCCAAACTATATCTTGAAAAGTATCAAAGACTTTCGAGGAGAAAGTTATTAGAAATCACAAGCTTTTAAAACACCTTATTCTCCTATTTTTCCAAAACTTTTTTCCATTTTTTTTTTTACTAGAATATTTTTGAACTTTCGTTATTTCTCCATAACTGTTAAGGGATCATAGACAAGATGCATTTCGATCCGAGAATGCCCCAAAAAGGATAAATTCATTGTCCTCGACTTTTCACTTGCTCCCAAACCAACTAAACACGAAAATCAACCGCTAAATATTAATAAGTAAGCTAAACACTACTCTTATTTGCAATTTGTGACCTTTTTTTTCACCTCCCGACAATTATTATATCTTAGGTGAATGGTGGTTATTTTTGAATTTTTCATTCAACCGTGGATCAACGTTTTGCAAAATACTATGCTTCACGTTCCACCCGAGAATATGAGTTTGAAGGCGAGATCACCCATGTAGGCGACTTTCTTCCGGCACATCCCCAAACCTTGCGGCTAAGTGACCCAGGGCTTTTGACACCCCACAGAGACTAGTATCGGGACTCACGGACCTTAGGTTTCAAAAACTCTCAGGTTTCCCGTATAAACATTAGCTTTTTTTTAAAATAAATAGTCAAAGTTATCAAAAGCATATTTGAATTTAACAAAAAGAAATCTATTTATTAATTCAAACTTAATATTAAACATTTATGCAATTATAACCCTCGACCTTTTAGAAGGCTGCAACATCGGTTGTGAGCCGGCAAGATGCAGCAAACTTTTATCAGTCTCGGATTTTTATTCTTACTATGGGCTTTCTTTAGAAGACTACCACATCGGTTATGAGCCGGCAAGAGGTAGTAAACTTTTATCATCCCACAGTTTTTATTATTATATTTTGATCATTATTTTTTTTTATATTACTTTATATAGAGAATACTTCTTTTTGAAAAATTCAAGTATAAGTTTGAACTAAGACTAAAATTTTTGCTATATACTTCATAAAAATTGTTGATTTAAGTTTAATCTCCAAAAACAGCACGTATATTAATCCGGTTAAGAGCTTATGGGAGAAAAAGCCACAAATTACATACATGAGCTCTTAAGATTTCCAAATAATCCTTGCTTAGCATCCAACTCATACTTAACTCTATCATTTTTCGTTCTTCGCGAATTTCCGCGAACGCTTAGCCTAAAAGTTTAAGATCAATACAACTAGAGCTTAACACGCTCATCGGGTCCAAAAATTTACCTCTTATTCTACCCACAGGAAAGTCAAAATTGTGACAAAACACTTATTTTATTTTTGAAAATTTTTTAAATTTTTTCATTTTTTTTTAAAAAATTTGGTAGGAAAACAGGGTACGTGAGAACAACGGGCAAAGGTAGGTAAGATCATATCGAAGATATACTACCCCATACTAAAATTAAACATTGTCCTCAATGTTTCCTAGCCTAAGACGTAAAAAACTCATACTAGAACTCAAAAAGTCGAATGCATAATCTAAGCGTGAAGAAAGTATCAAACAAAAATCTTAAGCCGTTTATCAAGTATGCTAGAAGATAAATGTTAGTCGATAATAATCTTAGGATATCGGATTTCCCCAAACTAATGGCAAGCAAAGGCTAGGAAGCTCGAGTGGACCGGTACAAAACACCTAACACGAGAGTCTTCAGAAAATTTTGGGTCAATCCTTCAAACAATCACAAGTACAAACAACGAGAATCGGAAGAGTACAAGCCTCCTCACTCACAATAGAAATAAGAAAGAAGAAAAATAGATAAGCATGGAGTGCCTCCCACGAAGCGCTTTGTTTTTTGTAACTGAGTCACATAGCTTGACTCGATCCTCGAATTCATTCGTCCTTAGAGAAAGTAAATGGAAGAGAAAATCTCAATCAGGCTTTCATTAATGTTTGGATAAACATTTAAGCACATGAAAGTTCCATCCCGATGAGATGCCACCGGCTCTAAGTGGAGATGCCGGGGTCAAAAATGGTGTCCTCATTCTTGGTGGAGGAAAGTAAGGGAGAAACCTCAGGGTAAGTGAGATACGGAAGAAAAGTCCGAGTGACAAATGTGAAGGAATCGTCAACTTCAACATTAATCTCACCTCCCCCTGGGTCAAAACATTCATCTTCATTAACATTGTTTATCACGAGCACATCGGGTTCCATGTCGAAGGTTAAACGTTCATATTCGGGAATGGGATCATCGTTAAGCAAGTTGTCAATAATATCCTCTTCCGAGTCAAAATCACTTTCAATACCTGGTGGTATCGAATCATCTGGTCCGGAAAATATATCGATCTCTTCCCTATTGGAGTCACTATCCTCAACGAGAGTAGTAGATGTGGGAAGAGACTCGATGATTGTATGAGAATTTTCCGGTGACCGGGAAGATGAATTACCGCATAGCAACGACATTCGATTGATATAATCCTCGTGCTCTCTAACAATTCCTGGAGGAATCGTGATAAGTTCACCGGTGAACTCATGGTGGAGAGGATCACTTTTGGGAGAAAAAGTATCATGTTGTGGTTCATGATTGAAAAACACTTCGGGAGAAAGATTATGGGTGGTATCATCACTAAGCAAACTCTCAAGATAGATTACGTCTCCTTCCGAGTCATAATAACCTTCCTCAATATACGTAGGAACTTCGATAGCTAGAAAAGCATCGATCTCATCATTATCGCCTCCTGGGTCGAAACACTCAGCCTCATCAATTGGAGCATCGTACAAAATTCTTTTCCAATCATTCGTTTTACCTTCTAAATCAAATAAATGGTCATTCTCTTAGAAAGGTGGATCATCGATGAATCCCTCGAGAATGGAAGCAACGCTTTTCAAAGGAGTAGACGGATCATGGTGAAGTAGAAACTCAATGTCGTCTCCTGGAGTAAGACACTCATCCTTATTAGAATTAGAAAGAGGTGTGACTAGGAAAGTCGACTCATCAAGGTTGGAATCATAAGAATCCTTGCACTCGATGTCCTTTAACACTTCATCAAAAAGAGGGTTTATGTCACTTGAGTTGAAATTGTCATTAAATTCGAAAAGAGGGTTAAAGAAAGTCATGGAATCATCACGTGGAACATTGATGGAAGAGAAATCATCACACAAAGGTAAAACGTTCTCACTATCACTCCTGGATGTATCCTCAGATTCTCTTAGGATTGGGAGAATTTCCTCAGCACTAAAAGTACTAAGGTGATCGTCCCCTATTATGAGAGAATCTTTGGGTTCAATAGACGGTAAAGTGGATGTGATTGCAAAAACCGAAGAAACTTAAGGTGTTTTGTTTGAATGAAAAATGCTCTCCTTGCAAATAACTTTAAAATTCTTCAAACAAGGTGTGATACGAGTTTGGTGTTTAGCTGTCGACTCTGCGAGATTCTTCACTTTCTGCTTTTCCTTTTTATCTTTGGAATCTTCCGGTGAGGGTGAGTAAACTAGAGCAGGTTCGTCGGTAAACTTTTTAAAACTATCCTTGCATGAGTTATTAACCATTTTAATTGACTCGTTTATATGCTTTTGAGGATGTTTTGACGTGCCATCGACATGAAAAGTTATTTGTTCATTTCCGTCCCTCAAAACAAGCTCTCCTTTGTATACATCAATTAAAGCACGACTGGTTCTTAAAAAGGATCTTCCTAAAATGAGAGGTACTCGAGGATCAGCTTCAAAATCAACAACAACAAAGTCGGTAGGAAAATCGAAATTCCCAACTTTGACAAAAATATCTTCGGCGACTCCTTTAGGACGAGTAATCGATCGATCCGCTAGCTCTAAAGTCATCCAAGTTGGTGTAAGATCAGGTAATGAAAGATTTTTTTAAATAGAAAGTAGCATAAGATTTATGCTCGCGCCAAGATCGGCCAAGGCGTGACATATATCTATTCCTGGGAAATTACATGGAATACGAAACTTTCTGGGATCTCCTAGCTTTTTGGGAAGCTTTTTGAGGAGCATCACCGAGCAATTCTCGTTCAACGGTATCTTAGCTAACTCAAGAAACTTTTCCTTATTCATGAGCAAACTCTTAATCGTAGGAGCAAATCTTGGCATCAAAAGTAAAGCATCCGCGAAACTAATGTCGAAGCGCAAATCTTGAAAGATTTAGAAGATCTTCTCCATTTGATTCGAAGCTTTGTCATGGGACTTTTGATCATCACGTTGTGAAGGATATGGAATATTTGATTTAGGTGGACTCTTTGGTATATCGGTTTTCGGAATAGAAATGGGGATAACCAGAGGTGGGATTTGAGCGGTACTTCCTTGGAAATTTGTTTGCTCTTTATCCGTTGTCTCCTCGGTTTCTCATTCCACTACCTTTTTAGGAGAAGGATTAGTAGGAATCGAGGGTCCCTCGTAAGCAACACCACTTCGAGTAGTGATTGCTTTCATCTCACCTTTCGGGTTTGGAATGGTATTACTCGGAAGAGTACCCAAAGTTGAGGCTTGGTTTTGAAACAATCCATAAATCATGTTTTGCAAATTATTTTGAAAGGTAGTTTGTTGATTCATCATGACGGCTTGTTGAGATTTTATCGTGTTTTGAATTTCATTCTTAAGGTCTCCTTTCAACGAGTTGATTTGATTTTGCATGTTCCTTAACATCTGATCATTATTCCTCTTGTAACTTGAAAAATCATTTGAAATCTCTTGTTGAACTTGATTATTAGGCACTTGAAAAGGTTGGTTTTGAAATCCTTGGTTTTGAAAATTTGGAGCATGATTATTTTGAGCTTGAAAACCTTGATTTCCATGAAAATTATTTCCCCGAAAATTATTCCCTTGAACTTGATTCTGATTAAACCTATTTTGACCATTGTTTTGCACCGGAGCAAAACCTGGTGGTGCCATTTGATTACTAACACGGTTTGGAGGGTTAACTTGATTGTAAGTACCCGTAGTCGCACAAACACTAGCCTGATTGTTATCGGTAGCCGGACAATTATACCAAGAATGGGCACCACCACAAGTAACGCAAGTTTCCTCAACCGCTTTAACCGGAGCGGGAGTGACAACTTTCTTAGAAACAATCTCGACTAAGGTCGAAAGTTGATCCGCAAGCTTATCAATTCTCTCATCCGTTTTACTAGAAGTAGCATTCATCCTAGAAGCATTTGATCTATTTCGTGAATAACGAACTTTTGATTTATTCTCAATTATGTTTAAAGCCTCTCTAGTCGTTTTACTCAAAAGATTTCCACCCGCCGCGGCATTTAAGGAGTCTTGTTCATTCTCGTTTAAACCGTTATAAAAGGTATCAACTTGAGTTAACTCCGTAAATCCGTGATGGGGACAAGCTCTAAGCAACTCCTTAAATCGTTCCCACGCTTCACTAAAAGTCTCCTCGAATTTTTGTGTAAAACGAGAAATTTCATTCTTTAAGTGAGTGGTTTTCGAAGGAGGGAAAAATTGATTCACAAATTTGGTAACGAGATCCTCCCAAGTCAAGATTGAATTTGGTGGTTCTTTCTCGTACCAAGTTTTAGCGGCTCCCTCGAGCGAATATGGAAACATCATAAGCTTAATCACATCGTTAGGCACATTCCTAAATCGTAAAGTCGAGGTAATCCTTTTGAAACTATTAATATGAGCATGAGGATTTTCACTCTCACGATCGTAAAATAGATTCGCTTGAACCAATTGAAGCAAATTTGTCTTAATCTCAAAATGATCCGCATTGATTTCTGGTAAAACAATAGCTACTCCGTACCCTTCCGTGGGTGCTCGGAGTAGCTCTTCCATCGTACGTTCCGCCATTGGTGCAACGATAGTACGAAGCTCGGGTTCGACTATGTTTGGAGCACGTCCTTTGTTTCGACGTCTTAGAATGGTTACGTTTGAATTATTTAGAAAATAGGAATTTCTAGTGCGCATGCACTAAACAAACAAAGAAATGATAAAAGAAGCGAGAAAAGGAAATATTTTTGTTTACCGAATAATCAACAAACTTAGGGTAACTCTCTTAAGTAAAATAAATTTTACAAAAGAGGTGCGCCTTTTTCGTAAGTGACACAAACGTTAATTTTTTTTTTGAATCTTTGGTTCGGGAGCTTATTAATGGATATTACCTCAATTTAAGGTATTATTTGTTGGTGTTCTTTTACCAACTTTGTAAATTTTTATATTCACAAATTAACGAGAAAAATCGAAAAATCCGGAAGAGCAAATATTTTTGTATTTTTCTGTGTTTAATCTTCTACTTATACTAAAAAGAAAAGAAATTTTTTTTTACTTTTTATATTTTGAATTTTTTTTTTGTATTTTTGATTTTCTTAAAAGCGTAACTTTCGAAGACGAAAGGTTCTCCAAATCACGATCGACAAATTGCAAACGAAGGAATCTTAATCAAAATTCCCCGGCAGCGGCGCCAAAAACTTGGTCCACGTATAACGATATAAGTATAGCAAATTACCAAACTACCCTTGAGGACAAAGGTAATAAGGAAAATTCTCACAAATATGTATAATAATACGTATATTTACCGGTAAGTGATTACCGGGTCGTTAAGTCCTAAAGAATTGTGAAATTGAATCCTCGTTTTCACTTGGATAATGATTTGAATGTGTTCGAAGATTGATTTGATTATCTATAACTACTAATTAAAAACAACAATTAAAATATGCAAACGATAACAATTAAGCACAAAAACAAATAACGGTCACGAAGAAAATGCTACAAAAAAAACAACTATACTAAATTTTAATCCTACGAATGCAAATTTAATTTCTAAACCTAAATTAAGATAAAAGAAAATTTTAAGAAAAAGAAAATTATTTTTTTTGATTTTTTTTGTATTTATTATGATTTAAAAACTATTTTAATGATTAAAAATCCTAAAAAAATAACAAATTAATTCCTAAAAATTCTAGAAAATGATTTTTAATTCTAGAAAAATCTAAAAAGTGATAAAAACTCAGAAAACTATTTTTAAATATTTTTTATATTAAATTCCTATTTTATAAAACTAAATTAAAAATCTTAAAAATGCAAATTAGAATCCAAAAATGACAAAAATGATTTTATTACTTGTAAACCTAAAACTAATTATTCTAAATCTAAAAACTATTTTTTTGATTTTTTTAAAAATTATTTTTCGATTTTTTATTGATTTTCGAAAATTTTAAACTAAGAAAACTTATAAAAAATAAACTAAAAATGGAAAAAATCTGGAAAAATCACAAAAACTCCTAAATGATGCAAGGAATCTAAGAAAAATAAAAGCAAGCAACCAGCTACGACTTATATTTTAAAAACTAAACTAAAACGTGTATAATAATAAATTGGAAACAAACTATGTTGGATGAGCTATTGAAGCACAATGGTAAGTGATCGACGGGGGTTTGTATGCTGGAGGTGTGGGTTCGAAGTCCAGCCTCAACCCTTTTTATTTTTTTATTTTTAAAAAATTTTAAAAAGCAAAAGTATAGACAAGCTAAAAACTAAGAACTTTTGTGAAAGAAACTTTTTTTAATGTTATAAAATAAGCTGGAAAAGGACTATTAAAACAGACAGATTACTTACTACTTATTTTTTTTCCACATTTAGAATCCTAAAAGCTACTATAAGCTAATTTAAAGAACAATAAGCTAATTTTATTCCTAAATCTAACCTAACAAGCTAAAAAGGACAGTAATGAACACAAATCAAACAAGCTAGAAGCTAAAATTTCAAAATTAGCTTTTATGAAAACTTTGAACCAAACAGACCTTAGGCTACTTTTGAACTGAAATTTAAGCTAACAAACAAGAGACTTAAGCTAACTAACTTGAACTTCTTAAAGCCTGACCTATAAGCTACATAAAAATGATTTTTTAAATAAATTTAGACCACAAGAGCTTATTGAAAAAGCCTTTTGAGAACAGACACATTAGACAAGAAATGGTGACTTTGGTTTTTGAAATGGAAAAGACAAAAGGCTATTTTGAGAGCTAAAAAAAATTAAGCTAATAAACTTCTTAATGAAAACTAACTTAAAACAAATAAATTATGGACCCTAATCTACTTGAATGCTGAAAATCTAATCCTAAAAACTACTTTTACTCTATGAATTTTTAAATTGAAAACAGCTATTTGCACTTTTTCCTACCTGGTGCAGTTTGTATGTATATGAACAAAACCTAATTCCTTTTTGATGCAGGACCTAATGCACTTGCTAAGATACTTTAAAAACTCCAAAATAAGACTAATGAATGCACTTGTATAAGCTAGAAACTATTTAAGCTAGAAATCTTATCAAAACTGACTTATCAGCCACAAAATCAAAAATAAAGCTAGAAAAAACCTATGAAAACTTGATCTCAAACTTCAAAACAACCTAGAACCTATCTAATTATACTACAAATGAAATTTACATTCAGTGTTAAGAAAATAAAAAGAACACACAGCAACACTAACTATTGGTTAGTTACTGCTATGCCAAACACTCCCTTAAATCAACAATCCAATCCATTTTAAGCTTTAGAAAATGGAAATCAATGAACAAAACCTATTAACCAGATATTAAACAACTTAATTACCAACTAATTAATAACTAAAAAACACTCAAACAAGGTCAAAATGTCAGAATCAAAACTATGCTAATTATTTTTGGATTTTTAATGATTTATGAGACTAAATATGAAAAACTAAGATCTACACTACTAAATCAAAAACAGATGATTAAACATGTTCAATAAGACAGATTTAAACTCAAATAAGCAAGTAATTAAGCAGATTAAGCAAAATTAATATAAGAAATTAAATACAATAAATGATGAGTCGATACTTACAATTGCCTTAGCTAAACAAGGCTTTTAAAAGCTCGAGGAGTTTACCTCTACAGCTCTAGCTTTATCAAGTGAATAAGCTAGTAAGGTCCATAAGCTCTTCCATTGTAAGATTATCATCCAAGTAGCTCAATCCCATTTAGCAAAGTATTAGACTGATTTTAATGTTCCAAGTATATTAGATGACTAATTTGAACTCAATCTGACTCAGAGAGCTTATAAGGAGCTTATGAGAGCTTGTGTAACAGTAGACAACATCATTTTGAGAATTTAAGTACTTAATAGAAATACAGTTTTGATAAACTTTGAATTTGATTTTTTTAACTTAATACGATTGATTACTATATTTGAAAAGGAAAATTACAAGGTTTACAAAGAAATTTCATTTTAATGAAAATTACAAAGGCTTACTTAAGATAAACTAAAAATTTGGGTAAAAGAAGAAGGACACTTTGTGATGTGTGTGAAGAGTAACTTGCTATTTATAGCCTTCAAAGGATGCTTCTAGGGTCTTCTTAGACTTCCTCCTCATCAATTAGAATTTGGCCCTTGATTAAATTCCAATCATTGGATCCCTTTTTTACCACTCGTTGGCTTAGATGATGGCACACGGATTGGCAACATGGCATTCCATTTTGTGTCAGTCCAATGTGTGTTTCTTTTTTTGCACTAATTTTAGTGCTTAAAATTCCAATCATTAGAGTGTTTATCTCCCATTAGTCGCGTGGCCACTCTTTGTGGGATTGGACTCCTATGAGGAAGCTTGTATATTACAAACCCGCAATTTTCATAATGTAAATATCCAATCTATAAGTTAGATTGATGTAAATATATCAATTATAATTTTGATACTCACATTTTTCATGGGAACATTTTTAATTTTATTACATTACATTACTTGCCAAATATTCAATACTGCAATATGAACCTGGCATTAACACAGTTAACGGACTCAGACAACTTACATTTATGCAATCCTTTCTTCTTATATGTCAGCAACATCATTAATATATCATAGTCTATATCTAATATATTATTACCAATGTACATTATTCCTAAAAGGTACCATGTGCAACACTTCAATATCAAAACAGGCTTTAATCCATTATCGGATGCCCTAACCCTAATCTCATGGAAGGGATAAGGGTTAACCCCTAAATTGAATGCACAAGATACTAAAGCATATGTTAAAAGTAAATATAAACATCTCATTTTAAATATATAATCTCTTTAAATCAAAGTACAAGTCCCCTTAAAAGCTAATACAATAAGTCATTAAGCTCAAATCCCTAAAAATAGCGCTTTTACTTCCTGTTTTCATTCTAAATTTCTTCACCACTACTTGTGTCAAGTACTACAATCCATTATACAAATATAATAAACCCTAAATATTCATTCATAAGCTTTTATACATATTTTTTCACTCAAACCACTAATTTCAAACCCTAACCTAAAAACGAGCTAGTTTCTAAACCATGACCCGTTTTCTTGTTTTTTTACCTTTGTAACTAAACTAACTCTTAAATAAGTTTTAATAACATGTTGACAACAATCCTCAAATACATACTCCATCTATCATTTCTTCTTTCTATTTCAATTATCCCAAGAAACGAATCAGGAAGAAAAAACCCTAATTGGTGCTTATGTGTGCCCCCTATTTGTGGACTGTGACGTACCGTTTTCTCATTTTTTAACATTTTAACTCAATCCACCTATAACAATCTTGATTATAATCCTTAATATTAAGTCCTAGGACAGTAACATCATCTATTTCCTAATCAATGTATACAAATTACAAGTAGAATAACCATCCCCGAACCCTAAATGAGCCCTAGTGAACCCGAAACCAAAACCCTTGCAAAATAACCCATTTTAACTATTTTTCTTGCAACCAAGCACCTCAATGACAAGAACCTTACCTCCCTAGCTGCTTACAAGCACCTCTCTTCAAAATATCTTCCATTTATATTGTATAAAATTCATCACATGCATCCTTGTTTCTCTATCTTAGCCGCGACAAAGAAAGAAGAAAACAACACATCCAAGCTAGTTTCTAGCTTAACCAACACATCCTATAGACCCTCCTCATCACCCTATAGACCTCCTATGTGTCCTAACCAGATCATGAAGCTTGCTTACTCATTATACCTTCAAATGGGTATAAATAGGACTCATATGTCTTCATTTTTCTTCATCCCCCACTTCCTCCTCTATAACCCTTCATAGTAGCAACTCCTTGCTCAATATGAATTCTAATAGATCTTAAGAAGTCTCAAGTACAGAAAGGAAGAAAAAGAAACCAAGAAACGAAGCCCCGGAGTCATTACTCTAGTCGTACAAAGCTGAAAGTCCCGATTCTGACCCGTTTCCAAGATATAAGCTCAAACCAGGTTCTCTAAGCTTATGTTCTGCTTTCATAACATCATAATGTTCATATGTTCTTGCTAAAATCATAATATAAAGCTCTGAACGAAAAAACCTAAGTGTTATGCCTTTTTGATCCAAAACTGTACACCCGAAACCTTAATTTCATGTTTTACTTAAACTATGAGCTAAACTTTTAAACTATTGTTATAATCTATCCTAATAGACTTATATAATGTTAAAATAAGTGCTTTGATAAGTCATGAAAGAATTTAATCTTAAAACCCGCGCGTTTTCATTTTAAAACCCTAATTTGACCCGTTTTACCTTTTAGCTTAACGAATCGTTAAATTAAACTTATGTTGTGTTAAATCTTCATATTTTAGTTTATTATAAATTTAAAATTGGACTATTGAATGTTAATTTAAGCATTGCATTGGCAATTTGGACATGTTTTGTATTTTTAATCCATGCAAGGGGCTATATATCGTAAATTTTAGAGAAATTATAAACTAAAAGGGACTAATAGTGTCCATTTTTGTTTCTAACAGTTAGATACTATTAGGGGTCTATTCATGTCACTTTGTTAAAGTACAAGGATTAATGGCTATATCAATTAAAAGTTGAAGGACTAATTCGTAAAAATGCTAAAACCTAGGGGTCTACTCTGCAAATTTTATAAACCCCTTGGTTAAAATGTAACATTCTTAAAAAAAGTATAAATCATTTTCAAAACATTACCAGCAATAACGTTAATTAAAGCTCCTAGTTGATTAAACTTCTCCAGATATTTAATAAAATGCTTAAAACGGTTATGTTCTCCCCCCCCCCCCCCAATCATTATTTCATTCATCATCGTTATGTTTCAAATAATTCATGTCACCGGATTCTATATCATACCACAATACTAGGGTGCTTCATATTAAGAAGTTTCATTCTTGGTATTACGCATTGTAATAAGTTGTTGGGTTTATGATTTAAAGTGCCCATTGGCTCCATAAAACGTTTAGAAGGACTTTGGAATTATGATGGCCCGACCGAACGGTGTATGATATTTTGATATAAAAACCGACATCAATGTAAAAAATCTTACATATTCAATCCCAAACTTAAGATTGACATACATTTCCCAAGTTGCCCGTGACGAGCGTTAATTATTCATTTTCATATACTTTGTTATCAATTTCCATTATAAATGTTCAGGTGAGTTCTAGCCTCGAATCATCTTTTTATATAACCCGGGTAGGGAGATTACATGCTATAAACATGAATGCAATTATTTCATACATGCTATTTCAATTTAATTTGGCCTAAGTAAATGCTTTGCCTTTAAGTCACACGATCATGAACCTTATATTACTCTCCGTAGTAAGTGCGAATGTGTGAATATATATAATTTGGGATGGGTTCCCCGTTGGTGTTTGTATCTGTAAAGATAAACAAATGCACATCATTAGAAATTACGCGGGTATTTTGGCAAAGGTGCCCCGAAGGGGCAATTTCTCTTAAATAACCTAAGCATCGGTTTATGAGCTAATGGGAAATAATAAATTCATGTTTTCATACAGGGTATTATATCAACGTAACGTATATCTCACATTTGCATTCAAATTGTATTACTTTAACTATGGATTTCACTCAACCTTTGAGTTGCTTTTTAGAATGTTTTATCTCACGGTAACTAATGAGAACGGAAGTTTCTAGTGCGTGGACTTGACGATGAAAAAAACCGTTATCACTATTCAAACTTTTTGTATCCGATTTTGGGAACCTCTCGTTTGTAAAATAACTGTGATGAAATAATGAATGATATACTTATTTTAATATAACCGATCTTTTTTGATTCATTTTCTATTTGATGATGAATGTTGTTCCTTGAAGTATTACCCAAATTAGCTTCCGCTGCTATATGTTAATATGTGGGTGTTCAGATGTGGTATTCAAGGCCAAGTTATAGAGAACAAGTTAAAAACCTTAATATAACTACTTTATTTTATATCCAAGAAAGTCCCGCGTGCCACTATATCTACCCGGAATTGGATTGTATAGTTACATAACTATTTTATTACTAAATGCAATAACTTATGTCTATTTACGGCTGGGTTGTTAAGCTGACGATGTCCTTCTCTCCGACCATCATACTGTAAATTTTGGAGGATGTCTTTTCTTCAATTTCCTTAACTATGTTCCTTCGGCTTCACCGTATTATGTCCCGGCCCTCTCCTGGGAAAACTTTCTCTAGTGCCTTCCAATTTTTTTGGAATTTACCCCAACGACCATTTCGTTATTTCCGATGATCCTTTACATGAAAGCTTTACAAGCTTTCTCATACTGAAATTCACCAATCCCGCCTTCCAAATATCATACATCTTAAAACTCATGAATTCCCTTTCTCACAGGAAGGACTTCTTCCACCAATGCAAGTTTTCTCCATCTAACCATCCATACCTACAAGCTCTTGAGTGAAGATGGGTGAAATCTTCCTAGAAAATCAACTATTCAATTCGTCTTTGAAGAGGCAAATTCAGGGTATCACCATTGTTATTTAGAGAAATCCTCACTAAACGTTTTTGAAATATTGAAAACTGGCCAATCGAAGGGTCTCGGTAAAGGAACAATAATCATCCACCGTGATTTTGACGCCTTAGCAAAAAAATTTAGCAAGCTCTTACCTAGATCTCCAAACTCCAGAGAAAGCAAAAATAGGGATCCTACCATTAAGATCTCTTTGCAATCGCAACAGTATTGTTGATTAGCTGAAGTTTTCACTGATTATGGAAACTCAGTCACCCAAGGAAGACATAGAAAAATATCATGGAACTCCATCATCGAACTTCAGAACCGCATGGAATGATCATCCTGTTTCTAGTCTTAAATTTCAGTTTTTAGCTTAACATGACACGAGATGTGTGGTATTAATAAAACACTTGTCAAATCTTGACTATGTCTAGTACTGAAGGCAAGTTGTTCTTTAAATACAAAGCATATTCCCGTTATCTACTTGTTAGTTTCTTACCACCTTATTCATTCATCATTTATTCATCATTCATTCCTCATTTGATCCATCATACTTCTCATCATACATAACATTTAGATATCACATTGTTAAAAATGCTTAAATGAAGCCATTTTTCCTTAAGCATTTCAAGAATAAGCATTTTCTTAATTATTTTAAGAAGAAAGCATTATACTTGTGATTACATTCTTTATTACGTGAGTTATCTTTGTGGTTGAATGTCTCCAAAAAGTGCATCAACAACGGAAGCCACCGACCTATGACTTAAGACGCCTTTTGAAAGTTAGTTGATGATAGTGTCACATCGGCTCTAGGAAGCTCAAGCTGAGACAATGGCAAGTGCTAGTATCCCAACTAGGAACACGGTCCTACTTGGAACTCCTGAAAGTGAAAACGAGAAAATAAAAGAGTTCATTTCGCTGTCAACACTTCTTTTATACTTTAATGGTTAAGGATAGGAGCAGTAGGCTTCTTTCCCTGTTTTGAACAAACCGAATCAAGTGTGCTCTCGTAGAGATGTGCCGAGAAGGAAACAAAGTAACATTTGCTTACTAGTACTTTAACTAACGTTGCCTTGTCCTGGTGGAATGCATATGCAGACATGGGAATAGAGCAAGTAATCAAATCACCCTGACTGAGTTAAAAAGGCTTCTGACGAATCAAGTATTGTCCCGGATGAGATCAGGAAGATGGAATAAGAACTTTACTATCTTGATTGTAAAGGGAAATTGATCTTAAACCTTATGTTAGAGATTCCTAAGATTAACGGTTCCTATGTCTAACATGTTGCCAAACAATGATAACTCTTGGAAGCTTTCATCGGGGGGGGGGTGGGGGGGGGGACTACCTCGAAGCATTGAAGGAAATGTCACTGCCTCTAAACCTCAAACTTTAGAGGAAGCCATCAACATAGCCCAAAGGCTAATGGATCAAGTAACTAAGCATGCTCTAATGCAAGTATCAAGTGACAACTAAAGAAAGTTTGACGATAGAAGAACCTTCAACAACAGCTCCCGTAGCAACAACAACTACCGCAACACCAATAATCGGTACAACAATCGTCAACAACAAAACCGAAGGCAAGAAACTAGTAGAGCCTATGCTGTTACTCCATCAGAAAATGGTAGGTATGCCAGAGATCTCCCTCTGTGTAAAAGGTGCAATTACCATCACAACGGACCTTGTACTGGCAAATGTAATATTTGCAACAAGGTGGGCCATTTGAGCAAGAACTGCCGAAACAAGAAGCCAGCCACTGGAAGTAATCAACTACCAGTGACAGTTGTATGTCATGCCTGTGGAGAAAAAGGGCATTATACAAACCAGTGCCGCAAGACCAACATCAATGCCCAAGGAAGAGCCTACATGCTGAAAGATAGGAATGCTCAACAAGACCCGAACGTAGTTACGGGTATGTTTCTATTAAATCAGCATTTAGTCAAAGTATTGTTTGATTCCGGAGCTGATAGAAGCTTTATATCCATATCACTTGCCTCTAAGCTAAAAATTCCGTCTATTACAATAGATACCTTTTACGATATCGAAATGGCTGACGGAAACTTAGTACGCACAAACACTGTTATTAAAGGCTGTACTTTAACCCTGCTAAATCAACCTTTCGAAATCGATCTCATGCCAATTAAGCTTGGTAGTTTCGACGTTGTCATCGGTATGGACTGGTTATCCAAATATCATGCCAAAATTCTCTGTGACGAGAAAGTTGTTCACATTCCTATCGACAGTAAAACTCTAATCATTCGAGGTGATCGAAGTAAAACTAAACTAAATCTTTTATCGTGTATAAAAACCGAAAGGTATATATCCCGAGGTTGTCAAGTTTTCATGATTCAAGTAATGGAGAAGAAATCAGACGAGAAGAAACTAGAAGACATTCCTGTAGTCAAAGAATTCCCAGATGTCTTTCCTAAAGATCTACCTGGTATCCGTCCCGTTCGCCAAGTAGAATTCCAAATCGACTCAATCCCCGGAGCATCACCTATAGCTCGAACACCTTATAGATTAGCTCCTTCAGAAATGCAGGAGTTATCTAACCAACTTCAAGAACTAACCGGACCCCCCCCCCCCCCCCCCCCCCCCCCCCCCACCCCCCCCCCCCCCCCCTCGGTTTCATTCGACCAAGTACATCGCCTTGGGGAGCTCCTGTCTTATTTGTTAAAAAGAAAGATGGATCTTTCAGAATGCTTATCGATTACCGAGAGTTGAATAAACTTACTATAAAGAATCGTTACCCATTGCCCAGGATCGATGACTTATTCGTTCAACTTCAAGGTCTCAAGCGTTTATTCAAAATCGATACTTAAGATCTGGTTATCATCAACTAAGAGTAAGCGGAAAAGATATTCCCAAGACTGCTTTCAAAACGAGATACAGACACTATGAATTTCAAGTCAAGCCATTTGGTTTAACAAATGCACCTGCTGTATTCATGGATCTCATGAATTGTGTTTGTAAACCTTATCTGGATAAGTTTATAATTGTATTCATCAATGATATTCTTATCTATTCTTGCAACCGCAAAGAAGAACATGCAAGTCATCTCAGAATTTATAATTTGGAATTAATCCGAACAAAAGAGAAATTGGTATGCCAGTTCTCGAAATGTGATTTCTGGATACATATGTGCAATTTCTTGGTTCATATCATCGTTAATAAAGGGACTTCATGTTGACCCTGCCAAATTCAAAGCTGTTTTTTAAGAATTGGACGTCTCCTTACTACACCTCACAGAAGTGCGTTATTCTTAGACTCGCCAGCTTACCGAATATTTATCGAAGGTTTTTTTTTCAAAGATTGCAATGCCCTTTGACTAAATTTAACCCAAAAAAACCAAGTGTTATATCTGGGGCAAAGCGAACAGAATCAGCTTTTCAACTCCTTAAACAAAAAATCTGTGAAGCACCAATCTTAGTCTATTACCAGTAGGAAACAATAATTTTGTCGTTTATGTGTGGCATCTTCTTCAAAGGGTTAGGAGCTGTACTAATGCAACGAGAAAAAGTTCATGATTTTGCATCTCGACAACTCAAAAACCTCATGAAAGTGTAAACATACTACTCACGGTTCTCGAATTTGGCAGCAGTATATACGCTCTTAAAAATTGGATGACACCTATCTATACGGTACAAAGTCTGTAACAGTTTGATCACCAAAAGCCTTCAACATATTTCTTCGTCAAAAAGATATTTAATATGATGGGCAAACGCCGATGGTTGAAAAACTACTCGACAAGATTATGATTGTGAAATTTGTTATCATCCCGGAAAGGCAAATGTTGTGGCAGATGCCTTAAGTCGAAAGAAACGAATCAAACCCCTCCGAGTCAGAGCATTAATCTTAACCGTTCATCCAAAATTACCATCTCAAATCCTCGAAGCCCAAAATGAAGCCCTCAAAGAAGAAAATGTCAAAAACGAGAACCTACGAGGAATGGACAAATCATTTGAAATTCGTCCTGATGGAACTCGTTGTATCAAAAACCAAAGCTGGTTACCACTTTTTGGCGGTTTAAGAGACTTAATCATGCATGAGTCTCATAAATCCAAATATTCTATTCACCCGGGTTCTGATAAGATGTACCACGACTTAAAGAAACTCTATTGGTGGCCTAACATGAAGGCAATCATCGCAGAATATGTTAGCAAGTGTTTGACATGTTCTAGAGTTAAAGCAGAATGTCAAAAGCCATCCGGCTTATTGGTACAAACCAGGAATTCTTATGTGGAAATGGAAAGGCTAACAATTTGGATTTTGTTACAAAGCTCCCAAAACCTCAAATCGGACATGATGCCATCTGGGTCATTGTCGAGCGTCTTACCAAAATCATCTCATTTCCATACCATTCGTGCGCTCTGATAGTATGGAAAACTCTTACGGAGAGTTATACATCTGAAGAAATAGTCTCTCGACATGGCGTGCCAATCTCTATCATCTCGGATCGTGACAGTCATTTCACATCCAGATTTTGGCAGTCATTGCAAAATGCTTTAGGTACTCAATTAGACATGAGTACAGCATAATCAACCCTGGAAAACCATGGACAAGTAAAAGAACATCCAAATTCAACTCGAAGAATGCTACGGGAGACTTATGTCATCATATTTTGGAAAAGGATCGGGATTAAACATTTTACCATTGGTCGAATTTTTGTAAACAACGTTATCATGACAGTATCAAGGCAGCACCGTTTCGAAGCACTTTATGGACAGAAAGTGTAGTTACCTGTTTGCTGGGCCCGAAGTTGAGATTCTCAAACTTACATTGGAGACCAGAAATAATTCAAGAAACCACTGAAAAGATCGTACAAATTTGTCAACGCTTGCAAGCTGCAAGAGATCGATAAAGAAGTTATACCAATTTAAGACGGAAGCCTTTAGAATTTCAAGTTAGCGATCGTGTTATGTTGAAAGTATACACCTCGAAGGGTATCTTTCAGATTCGGAAAACAGGAAAGATTAAATCCACGATTTACATTGGACCATTCAAAAATCCTTGAACGAATGGGCCCAGTGACATACAAACTTGGTGCTTCCTGAAGAGGCCTTAAGTTAGTATCCACAATACTTTCCACGTTTCGAATCTTAAGAAATGCTTATTTTCCAACGAAATCTCTTAATTCAATGAAAGAACTTCTACATCGATTGACATAACTCCAACTTTGTAGAAGAACCAGTGGAGATTATGGACCGTGAAATCAAGCAACTCAAGCGAAGTCGTATTCCTATAATCAAAGTACGATGGAACTCTAAAAGTGGACCAAAATTTACATGGGAACGTGAAGACGAAATTCGTTCCAAATATCCTATCTATTTTCAATCATCACTTCAAGTTCAATTAAATCTCGGGACGAGATTTCTGTAAGGGGTGGAGACTATAACAACCCTCAATTTTCCTAAATGTAAATATCCATCTATTAAGTTAGATGATGTACAATCTATCAATTATATATGAACTCACCTTTTTTAGGGAAATTTTTCGCTTTATTACATTTACATTACTTTGCCAATATCTCAATATGCATCATAACCTAATCACTCAAGTTAAGGAATCGGTCACAACTTTACATATGGCAATCACTATCTTCATGATACTGTCAAGAAATATCATCATAAACATATCAAGTCAATATCATAATATCATTATTACAAGGTACATTATTCCTAAAAGGTACCATTTGCAACATCATATAAAACGGGCTTTAAACCATTATCGGATGCCCTAAACCCTAATCTCATGGAAGGGTTAACCCCTAAAGTGAATGCACAAGCTACTAAAGATAGTAAAAAGTAATAATAAACATCTCATTTGAAATATATAATCTTTTTAATTCATAGTTCAATACTTTAAAAGCTCAATGCATAAGTCATTAAGCTCAATCCCTAAAATAGCCATTTTACCTCCGTTTTCATTCTAATTTCTTTACCACTACTTGTGTACAATATATAAACCCTAAATATTCCATTCATAAGCTTTCATACATATTTTTACACTCAAACCCCTAATTCAAAACCCTAAACCCTAAAACCGAGCTAGTTTCTAAACCATGACCCGTTTCTTGATTTTTACCCTTTGTAAACATAAACTAACTCTTAAATAAGTTTTAATAACATGAATTACAACATCCTCAATCATACTCCATCATCATTTCATCATTCTATTTCAATTATCCAAGAAACGAATCCAGAAAACCCTAATTGTGCCCTTATTGTGCCCTAATTGTGACTTTGACCCGTTTTCTCATTTTCTACCCATTTTAACTCAAACCACCTATAAAATCTTGATTATAATCCTTAATATAAGTCCTAGGTCAGTAAACATTCATTAATAATCAAATGTATACAACTTTTCAAGCTAGAAAACTCAACACGAACCATAAAATGTGCCCTAGCATGAAACCCGAAACCAAAACCCTTGCAAAATAACCCATTTTAACTATTTTTCTTGCAACCAAGCACCTCAATGACAAGAACCTTACCTCCCTAGATGTTTACAAGAACCTCTCTTCAAAATATCTTCCATTTATATTGTATTAAATTCATCACATGCATCCTTGTTTCTCTATCTTAGCCGCGACAAAGAAAGAGAAACAAAACAATACAAGCTAGTTTCTGCTTAACCAACACATACTATGAACCTCCTCATCCCCCTATAGACCTCCTAATGTGTCCTAAACCAGTTCATGAAGCGTGCTTAGCTCATTTACCTTCAAATGGGTATAATATAGGAACTAATATGTCTTAATTTTTCTTCATCCCACACTTCCTCCTCTATAACCTTCATAGTAGCAAAACTCTTGCTAAAATGATTCTAATAGATCCTTAAGAAGCTCAAGTACAGAAAGGAAGCAAAAGAAACCAAGAAAGAAGCCCGGGTAGTCGTTTACTCTAGCCGTACGAAGATGAAAGTCCCCGGTTCTGACAATTTTCCTTGCTAAAAGCTCAAACAGGTTTTCTAAGCTTATGTTCTTCTTTCATATTTGTCATAATGTTCTTATGTTCTTGCTTAAAATCATAATATAAAGCTTTGAACTCAAAAAACCTAAGTGTTATGACTTTTTTTTGATCCAAAACGTACACCGAACCTATTTTCATGTTTTTACTTAAAAATATGAGTAAATTGTTAAAAATATTGTATATATTCTATCCTAATAGACTTATATAATATTAAAATAAGTCTTTGATTAGTCATGAAGATTTAATCTTAAAACCCGCGCCTCGATTTTCATTTTTTAGCTTAATGAAATCATTTAATTTAAACATTTTGTTGTGTTTAAATCTTACTATTGTAGTTTATTATAACTTAATAAAGACTATTGAAATGTTAAATTAAGCTTGCATGGTAATTTAGAAAATGTTTTGTTTTTATAATCCATGCAAGGGTATATATCCGTAAATTTCACGAACTTATTAACATAAAAGGACTAAAGTGTCATTTTTATCTAAGTTATAATATTCGGTGGTCTTTTATGTTCACTTTTTAAAGTACAAAGGATTACTTGGTTTATCAATAAATGTTAAAGGGACACCAAGTCGTTTAATAATCCAAACCCTAGGGGTCTAACTTGCAATTTTCTAAAAACCCTAGGGATCTCAAAAATGTAACCATTTTGAAAATGTATAATATCATTTTCATAACATTACCAGGCATATCTTTAATTAAAGCTCCTCGTGGCTTAACATTCTCCAGATATTAAAATAAATTGCTTAAAATTGCTTATGTTCTAATACTTATATCATTCATCTTCGATTGCTTTCAAAAAATCATGTTTCGGATCTATATCATACCACAATTACTAGTGGGAGCTTCATATTAAGGAAGTTTCATTTGGTATTACGTTCTGGTTCTGAGTTGTTGGGTTTACGATTTTAAAGTGCCCCTAGCTCTACAAACGTTACATGAATGACTTCTGAATTATGATGGCCCCCGAAACAGTGATTATGATAATTTTGATATTCAAACAGCATCATTGTAAAATCGTACATTTTCCAATCCAAACTAAGACTATTGACATACATTTCCTAGGTTGCCATTGACGAAGCCGTTACTATTCACATTTCATATTCATTGCTTTCAAATTTTCCTATAACTTTTAGTGTGAGTTAATAGCCTAGCTATTTCAATATTTTTTATAAACGCGAGGGTGAAGATACATGCTTTAAACATGAATGCAATTTTTCTTCATGCTATTTCAATTTACTATTGCCTAAGAACTGCTTTGCCTTTAAGTCCCCAATCATGAAAACGTTAATTTCTCCGTAGTAAGAGCGCGCGATCTATTGTGAAATATATTATATTTGGGCTGGGACTCTCGTTGGTGTATCCAGTAACTATAAACCAATTGCACATCTTAGGAAAATCACGCCGGGTATTTTGGCCAAAGTTGCCCTCGGGGGCAATATTATCATTATAACTTAAGGCATCGGATTCATGAGCTAATGGCAATAATAAATTATGTTTTCAATACCGGGTATATATCAACGTAACTCGAATATCACATTTGCATTCAAATTATATTACTTAAACCTATGGATTTCACTCAACCTTTATGTTGACTTTTTAGCATGTTTTATCTCAGGTAACTAATGGACGATCCAGTGGCAGATGGACATGACAATGGAAAAAAACGTTAGCATTCAAACTGTATTGTATAGTTTTTGGGATCTCTTCTCGTTGTTATAAAAACTCTGAAGAAATAATGAATGATAACTTATTTTCATAAACGACTCTTTTTTAAAGTTTTGTCCTTTTGTGTTTGACTCTTTGACTTTTGTTGACCAATGTTGACCAAGAGTTGACTTTGAGCTGACTTTTGTCCTTTCTTGCTATCAAATACTCGGCTCTTGAGCATTCTTTCCTTTCCTGTGTCCGTGTTTGTCCGGCTTTGACCGTTTTCTTATGATTTTTGCAATATTCGTACCTACACAATCACAAAGACAAAACAAGCAATATACAAGCATTTTATGCACAATTTTGTCTTTTATGGGTCATTTTTGATATAAAAAGGATATGTGCTTTCACACATATCACTACCTTTGTGAAAACTGTACCATTAAATTTGATAGCAGTAACCTTCAGTTGTGCATTGATGACATCAAATAATGTCTATTTTATAACATCATTTATCCCATGTAATTAACCCATTTTGTATAATTATTTCAAAGAATTGTTACTTAATCCTTTATATTTGAGAGTTGCAGTAATTTTAGAGTACTTGGTGAAAGTTGACTAAAAGGCACGCATTCTGGAGCTTAAACAAAGATATTTGAAGATTATAGTTCTGAAGACCAATACGCCGTATCCATCAACGAAGATACGGCGTATCTGTGCATGCACTCACCCAAGACCACGAACACCACAAGATCCAATACGTCGTATCAAGGAATACCAATACGCTAAATTTAAGCTATACAGGAATAAATTATTCTAGAAGATATCAAACGTGGTCCCTACACCAAGAAACCCCTAATACATCGTATCCAAGACCTTAGATACGCCGTATCGACACCAACTCCAAACCTTATAAATAGAAAACTAAAAAAATGAGTTTTAAGTGTGCTAAATCATATTCTCGATGCCTAAACCATAAAAGTTGATTTTTAGAGGAGAAAAAGAGCAGAAGAGGTCGAGCAACGCGATCCATTCCATAGGAGACAACGTGTAATTTCTTATACTCTTGTAATGATTCAGTTTTTGGTATCATTTAACTCGGTTAGTTTACCTTGGCTAAACCATTACTCTTGTATAAACTATGATGTTTAAAGGCTAATACCTTCGGGTATTAGCCGTTGTTATGAAGATCTTAATGTTTGGTTTATTTATCTCGATTTCTTAATTTATCATTGAATTGCTTGTTTATGTTTATCATCATACTTGTTTACGTTCTTACATATAACCTATCATTCAACTGGTTTGAGTCCTACATATTTAATGCGTTGCCACTTCGGTGTTGTTTGAGCGTAGGCTAAGGGTCTGGGATAGCTCTCTATATTGTAATTTATATATCTAGAATCATATGATCACAAATATTGACCTATCTTTGCCCTTTGATTGCGAGCTTGGTTGAGCCATAAGGTGACCTTGGTTTTAACGAGTACGTTCTAATCAATTGGTAAAGACTCGGACAATGGACTACTAGTATATAAAGAGCCGTTAAGCAGTAAGTGGGTAAAGTCTCTATGAGCTAGGGTTTAACAATATCACTATTGCCTTAATCCCTAAGATAGATTATAATCAGCAAATTAGGATTCTTTATGCGGATGCGTTTAATTATGATAAAATTCTACGTGTCTAGGTCTTAGAAGATAGTAACCCCCTAAGGCTTAAGAAATGATAGTTGGCTGCCTCAAGATAAGTAATCATTGCACTAATAAACAAACCAACGTTCTGATTGGATTAATAATGGTTAATACAGTTTTCTTATATTTGGCTAGACCGCTTTTTTATCTTTTGTTAATTTGATTGCGTGGGTTAAAGTGTCTTGAATTGATTTAGTCACCACAAAACCTGTGCCGGTATCTCAGACTGAAAACCCCCTTTATCCATTAGATTTAGGATTAACATAAGTTTAGCATAGATTAGACTAACTTAGACTAGAAAAACCAAAGTATTAATAAATTCAAAAAGATTTAACTTCGCTCCAAGTGTTCGACACCCTACTTACCATGAAAGTCCCACCGACCGGGTACACTGCCCGTTAAAGTGTTGTTTTTGGTTAAGTCTGCAAAATATAAATTTAAAACTTGAATCACAAATCACACCCCTAACTACAACATATCAAGTTTTTGGCACCATTGTCGGGGAACAAAAATTAATCTTGATTTTTATTTGATATTTTGGTTTTTAGATTAGATCTAACCCCTTAGGATTAGTGGAGATTAGATTTTGTTCATATTCTTGTTTGTTTGCTAATGGTGTTCATGTAATACGGCGTATTCAGTTTACTGAATACGACGTATAAGCTATTTAACTGTTTTCTTTCCTATTAAGTTTATTACAGGATGGACGACCCGAACATTACTATAAAAGAATACATCAGGCTCGAGGAAGAAAAAGCTCAAAAATGTGGGAAAGTGTTTAACTGAGAAACTGCTAAGTATGGTAAGATCTGGTATGATGAATACGTTCACGACCTCAGATCCGTTGAAACCGAATTCCCAGCTATAGTCTTCAATGATAATTTGACATCGAATGAAACACTCTCTTGTGAACCCATGGTAAGTTCTCTTAACGATAATGAAATTGACTTTAGAATATCTTTTGACGAATTCGACGATGAAGAATACCCGGTGATTTTTGACAAAAACTCGTTTTCTTATAAAATAATTTTTGCCAATGATTTGAAAACGGATTCGGAAAATAATAATGAAAAAGTCAATATGCCTTTGTTTCCATCACCCGAACCTTCGGTCAGTTGTATTGATGATTTAGACTTCTTTAAAGATTTTGAGAATGAATTTTCAGCCATTGTTTACAATGATGCTCTAACGTCTAAATCAGATTTCTCAACTGAACCCACTTTATTCCCTCAATATTTCGATGAATTTGATTTGAAAGATGAAACATTATTGTCTGAATATAATGAAGAGGAACAAAACGTTTTGTACTTTAATGATGTATTCCCTTTCAACATAATTTATCCTGATGATCTAAATTCGGATAAGGGCAATGATGATAATAAAATTGATATAATACAATCTTTAGGGGGTAACGTAAATACACAAGGGTCAAATGAACTTCTGGAGGGAAGTCACGATAAAATCAATAAAGTTTTCATTATGAAAAGTTTTGTCATGGAATTAAATGTAAATATCATGGCTTGGAATTATCTTGTCAACGAAATGTTATTCAATCTTATTAAGAATTTGTATGTGCCGTTTGGCATTCCGTTCGACCCTAAACGGTATTATAAGGATGGTGTTTACACAAGAATGTTGCGGAGGCCAAGGTATGTTTTCTTTACTTTGTTAAATTTAGGAAAATTGGTCTCCAAGAATGGATACAGAGTATTAGGTAAACACCTATACGGCGTATCTACTGTTTTTAACTTGTGTTAACCAAGTCAAGAAATTCGCCCAATACGGCGTATTGAACAAACACCAACACGGCGTATCGAGTTTGGGTATAAAAGTATTATCTGATACGCCGGATCAGTTTTTACACACACTCTTTTTACTCTCACACAAAAGTTTTAACCGCAATCAAAATCTTGGAAGCCAATTTCTCTCGTAATCATTCTTATCTCTGTTATTGTTATAAGGTAATAAATTCTTCCCTTTTCCCTTTGTTTTATTTTTGAATTAAATTAGAATTAGGGTTAGGGTTAGGGTTTCAATTTTAGTTTTGAGAGCTTATACCTACTTCACCTAGGCTTATCTTGGACCACTTTTTCCCTGTAGTGAGTGTAAGGGATTTGAGGATTGTGAATGGGTCAAAATGGGTAGAAAGGGAAAACCCCTTTTCGTTTTTAACTGTAGAGCAATACGGCATATCCACTAACATGGATACAGCGTATTGACTCAATTTCACCCAAATTCTAAAACATCAATACGACGTATTCAGTAAAACAAATATGGCGTATTGATCTGATAAAGATCTTGCATTTTGATTCCCATACGCCGTATTGATCTATATGGCGTATTGACTACAGATCTTTATACGGCGTATCCATTTCTAAATTCGTCGTATCCTCTCCTAGAACAAAAGGTTTAAAATTTATAATCTTTGTACTAATCTTGTTAATTTTGCAGATATGACTTTTCCACCTAGAGATCAGAGGCATTAGTACCTTAGATATGAGGGATTACAATACACTGATGCTAACATAGCAGATTTTGAGACGAGGTTGGCTAAGATATACAGGAGAGAGGTGCATAGGGTTCAGGTATTCGATTTTGGTGGATTATCGGATTTGATGGCCAAAGGGTTGAGTAGTAGGATGCTGATGGAGCATCGAGATGCACAGGGACAGAGTTTATTCACTAGTCGAGCTTGGAGTCGACTATTTGATATTAGAGGTCCATTGGTACATGAGCTCATTCTAGAGTTCTTTAGTACATATAGGTTTGGAGAGGTTGTGCTTGATCTGGATACGGCTGGAGCTTTACAGTTTCAGTTGGGTAGAGTTAGGAGGCATATGAGCTGGAGAGAGTTTATTTTGGCCTTGGGATTACATACAACAGAGGAGATGCAAACTGCTAGTTTTGGTTTATATTGGGCCGAGAGCGAGAGGCAGATCCCCGACAAGGGGCATTTGAGTGCTTACTGGATAGGGATCTCGTTTGTGGGAGATTTTCTTGGTACACCCCATTTTATACTCTTAACAGGGATCTGATGTTGAGGTTATGCCATAGGCTCGTCACTTGTAGCATCGTTGGGAGGAGTCAGGTACCTAAAAAGGTGACCGTGACTGAGTTATTCTATCTGAGAGGGATGGACATTGGCTCGGTCAATGTCCCTTATCTATTGGCTAGGTATTTGAGGTTGTTAGCTTCGGGGATAAAGCAGGGTGGGATGATATCTGGTGGTCAGTTTGTTGCCCGTCTGGCGGAGCATTGTGGATTACTTACTGAGGAGAGGCTCTAGGGATTGACGATGATTATGCTAGACATCCTTGTTATCGATATGTATGAGTTGGTGAGGCTGCAAATATGCATGGAGCTTGATGATACTTGGGCTTGGGTAGCCCCAGGACCAAAGAGGCAGCCCGATGCTGCGGCTGGTACCCTTAAGGCCACTGAGGATGCTCCTGTAGCTGATGAGGATGCGTAGCTGTTTCAGCACCCGTGCAGGCACCTCAGCCGAGACCACCTGTAGCCGAACCAGCTCGAACTATGGCTCAGAGGTTAGCCAAGGTAGAGGAGGATGTGCATGAGATTCGAGGAGCACTAGGCGAGCAGAGAGAGATATTGGATAGTATAGCCCGTGATTTCTCTCGATTCTCTACTTGGACGGTTGTTGGACTTTCACAGATGATGAGTCAGGCTAGGGTTAGGTACACCAGCTATGCAAACTTTCAGATCCCGTATGCGAGGCATACCAAATACAGGACCGACGGTGCCAGCACCTTCACAGCCCAACAGGATGAGCAGCAGCCAGACCCATGATCCCTCTATCCCTTATCTTTTTTTTCTATCTTTTGTACATTTATTATTCATATCATGATGTATCTAACTTTAAACAAGTTCCCATATTTTTGTGTATATATTATGATGTGACGTTTTGACTTGTTTATGCATGATAGCACAAAGACTGGGAGAAAGTTCAGCTGATGACATCAAATAACTTCACTTTATTATATCATTTATCCCATCTGTTTTGCCCACTTTTATATAATTATTGCATTATTTGGTACTTAATTGCTTTAAAGTTGATAAATGCAGTAATTCAGGAGTGTTTTTGTGAAGACAAGCTAAAAATGCCCCATAAATTTGGAGCTATAAACGATGATATTTGAAGATTGGCTAATATTTCACATACACCGTATCCAATAAAGAGATACGGCGTATCTGGGCCAGACTTCACAGGAGAAAACACGTTTAACAGTTCCAATACGGCGTATTCATGTGTAACATCTCGTCGAATCATGAAGATAAACTATTCGAAGATACGTAAATCAAGTAAATTGGGAATGATATCACTAATTATGTATTTGAAACGTAGCGCGCACCTAAGTAATCCAGTAATTACATCGTATCGACCTTTTGCCAGATTTATGGTCGTATCGAGTTCTTTTTCAGGACTAATATATAAAAGATCAAAAAAGCGTTATCAGTGTGCAATATATATTCTATTATACCATACTCACTAAAAAAGACGAATTTTAGAAGAGAAGATCAGCCACAATGTAAAGCATTGATCACGGTCATAGAAGACATCATGTAATTTTTCTTATTAATCGTTCGATTTTAATTATTTGATTATTAGTATATCATTACAATGGGTTGTGGCTATACCTCGGTATTAAATCTTAATGAAAGTTCAATGTTTGGTTTGTTTTTATAAATTGATTTTCTTAATTTATCGTTGATTGTTTTATTATGTTTATCACCTTATACTTGTTTATGTGTTTGAATATGCGACCTATCATTCAACTGGATCTAGTGATATGGACAAGTAATCTAGTACCGGGATGCTCTCTTATCTTGTTGCATATTACTAGACATATGATCACAAATAATGTTCTGTGTTGTCTTTGAATTATGTGCTTAGTTGGACGGGGTAGGTGAACCCGTTTATGTTTCTGAATCATGCTTTTAATTTTAATAAGATTGGAATAGTGGATACTAGTATTTAAAACATCGTCAAACAATAAGTGGTAATGTCCCGTTAGACTAGGGTTTTAACAGGATCACCACTGCTTTAATTCTATCATGATAGATTAAATTAAATAAAGGATGTATATAAGGCGGATGCATTAATTATGACAGGATTAATGTGTCTAGGGTCTTAGGATGTGTCCGCCTAAGGTCTTAGAACTGATTATGCCGCTACATAGATTAGGTAAAATCATATTGTACTAAACAAACAAAACCTAGCATTGAACCAGATTTATAATAAAGCTAATATCGTTTGTATATTTGGCTTGTACTGCTTTTTTATCTTCTAATTTTCTTCTTTTGTGTTTATTGTATAACATCCCGTGTTTTAGGGTCATTTACGTCGTCAATAAATTCACTATTTATTTTTAGTATTGTACGCGTTTGCTTTTAAATTGAAATGTTAAGTTATAATCGTGTCAAGCTAAAGTATCGTTTCAAAAGTAAAGGGAATCAACAATTAAATGTTCACCATTCAAGCAAGTGTTAGATAATTATTTGGAGTATAATTATTAACTTTGCATATTTTATTTTTATTGGTTACGTAAAGTGGTTACGTTTCGCAATTAAATGCATTTAGGCATACCCGGAAGCACCAATACCTATCTATACTCAATATACCAAATTAGTACCCATACTTAAAAAATTACAAAAATATCTTATGTATATGACCATAGGGCTGGATATATAGAGATAATACACAAGAGAGATATTATTTTTGACTTTTTTGTAATATAGCACATGTTATAAACTCCAACAGGTAATTTCCTACCAAATACTTACACACTCCATGCCATCTTACACATTTTCCATACCTTTCTTACAAGCTATTCATTCAAGAGTAACCATGGTAAAGTTAAAGTAACCATGAGCTAGTAAAGTCTTCCTATAAAAGACACACTATTCAAGTAACTTCACACATCTCATTTACATAAGATAAACATCACCATTTCTCTCCCAAATAAGCCATAACCCATGGCCAAACTTAAAAACACACAAACAATCCATAAAATTTTATTTACAACATATACAAGTGTTCCTACAACATATCTAAGGTATACCAAGAAGGTTTGAAGGCTTGGTTTAGTGTTTACAAGGGTTAAACAAGCAAGGATCAAGATTAGAGTTTTGTTGAAATTAGGGTTTTTTTAAGTCTTAGAAGCTAGGGTTTGTTTGCTAAACAAGGGTTTAGATCATATTGTTCATCACCATACATCATATTAAGGTTACCTAAAAACCTTAATCTCTTTACTTTTGTGATTTTATGCATATATGATGCTTATGTAGTTAATCACCATCTAAGGACTTATTTACTTGTAAAAATGGATTTTTACACTTGTTTATGGTTTGGTAAACTCTTACATATGATATATGGATCTTAACATAATGTTATAATGGATGTGTAAGTAATGTACAAGTATGGTTTATGTATAAAAAGTATATATAAACAAGTTACCTAAAAAGTGTATATATTAAAGTTCATGAACAAATGAGTATGTAAACTAATGGATCTTGTGATTTATTGAACAATATATGGACTAATCATGGACTATAGACCCTAAGGATGTAAGACATGTGATATAAATGGTTATAAAGGACTTGCAACAAAGTGGTTAAACTAAAAAGTTATAAAAAAACTTTTTAAACACATTTTGAGAAATTTATAAAATTGGACTGTTAGAATTCGAATTTTAAGGCATCTATTTTATGATTTTATAAAATACTACATGTCACAAGGATCGTGGGCATGTAGAGAACTCGAAAAACCGATTTATAACGAAGGAGATACGCTAATTTTAAATTATACGTTAATTAAACGCGTTAATAAAATAAATTTTATAAAAACCAATTACTATTCACATCTAATTAAAATATAAACATGTTTTATCGGTTAGTATATAATTTTAGGATTTCAAAACAATAAGAATCCTAATTTTATGATTTATAACGAAGGAGTTATGAATTACGCGAGTTTACGACAATAAAT
Source organism: Tanacetum coccineum (assembly GCA_026074375.1). Lineage (NCBI taxonomy): Eukaryota > Viridiplantae > Streptophyta > Magnoliopsida > Asterales > Asteraceae > Tanacetum > Tanacetum coccineum. The sequence goes on along the minus strand of BQNB010035258.1, from coordinate 5,805 downwards.
ACTTTTATAAAAATAAATTTATAAAAGTTACTGTTTATCTCAGACATGAACATTTTGAAAACATCATTTATTTGATAAAACTTTTAATTACGAAGACTTACTCGAAAGAATCACTAAAAACGGAGTTAAAACGAATAAAATACGACATTTACGGGTTTTACGTTAATTAAAGTTATAAAAATAAGTCTTTAACTGTCACGAACAGTAAAAAGTACTGTTCATCAGTAGGTTTAAAAATATGAAAATGTAATATTTTGATAACTCATCTTAATACGAAAGCGCAGACGTAAGAAACATACCAAACGGGCTTAAAACGAAGAAATTGCGTCGTTTTTACTATTGACATATTTATAAACGTTTTAACTTTATAAATATGATTTCATAAAAGCGATTAGATGGTGATGTAGCTATATAGATTTGTATATGATAGTAGTTATTCAAAGTGGTTAGTACTCACACGACGTATAATTAAATAGGTTGCATTCGGCGTTTATCTGACGCATTTTCTGTGATATACTTGATATTCATACACTCAAGGTGTGTTCATAGCCCCACGTTTTATATTTACAATGATTTACAAGTTTTGGGGTGAGAAACATATGCATGTTTTACAAAATGGACGCAAGTGTACATTTTACTTGATTACATGTTTGACTAAGTAGCGATAACCCATCTGAGCCCACAATCATGAACTGTCAGTTACTGTTGTGAGCGCGAATGTTATAAAAAGATCTATTTGGGATTAACATCCCCGTTCGGGTGATTAGTTATCACTGGACAAACGAACGTATACCATGTCGGACATAGGATGTTGCGGGTTAGAACATCATCACGGGCAATGTTGGCAATTTATATTGCATTTCATACATGTCGAGCTTCAGTGTCATGAGCTTAGGAAAACGTAATTACATTTTATGATGTTTGCATCTGTTGCATTATCATGGGGAAATCTTG
>BQNB010035257.1:36465-49835 GCA_026074375.1 Tanacetum coccineum | reverse complement strand
TCCTTCAATGCCGACATGAAATAGGTGTTGCACATATAAAAAAATTTAATCTAAGACGAAACAGAAACACATCAATAAAAACTCAATTAGAATCACAAAAAATCTATGAAGTTGAATCAGTCACACTTACGCAGTACTCAAAAGGGCAAAGGGAAAAACTAAATGATTAAGGGCACACAATAGCAAACTACTTTGAACTAATTTTGTTTGTGGCAATCTACTTTTGTTAACGGAAGATAGCACAAACTTGTAATCTTATGCCCCTCTAAGCCACATTGGACGTCATTTTACATGAAATAGCAACATACTTTAACTAAAAATATTCGTAATAGTTTCTGCAAGTTAATTGTTGTATTATTAAGAATTTGAAGATCATTCCAGTTATAATGGGTCTCCCTTAGCAAAAATAGATGTAAGTAACGGATTGCTATGTGTTCTTAAAAGTGTGTTGACTAAAATGGGAGTTTGGTCATGTGTGTCTATGATCAGCACTTTAACTTAAGCGTAAAACAGAAAGCTTTTGAAATGTTACCTGAACAATTTTGGCGGTGAAATGGCCATTTAATGTAAAGCCTCGATAATTTTTTTACATCCTCCAAACCATCCTGCCCTTTAGTTGAGAGATATACCCCCCTAGATGCATATATTACGTTTTTATCTGTTTTAATACGTTTTCATCCGTTTCTATATGTTTGCATTAGTTTTTATACATTTTCGTCCGTTGGTAACATTTTCGATCGTTTTTATATGTTTTCGTCCGTTTTTGTACGTTTTCACGGTTTTAATCCTAAATCCTAATCTATCATTAAACCCTAACCCTAACTCTCAAAAACCCTAACTCGTACCCTAATGAACCCGACGCACCCTTTTTCTTTCTTTTTTTCTACCCATTTTAAACCCAAGCACCTAAATCTAGTAGCTTAAGCACCTCAATGACTCACCTAGTAGCCAACCAAGCTACTTACAAGCACCTTAAACTCAATACTTGCTCACCAAGTTGGCCACATCACTCCTTTTACCTCCATACATGCCGCGGCCACATGAACCTTCAAAAACCTTGCCAACACTTCAATCTTACTTCCATAGCTCGCCATACACACCATACTAGCTATCCCGAAGCCATTTCTAGGCGTACGTGTGCTAAAAACCCTATTCGACCCATTTTTCAACCCGTAAGCTCAAATCCTTATTCAATAAGCTTAAATTCTGTTTTAGTACTATTATAAGGCTTATATAATCATATATGCACTCTTGTTAAAAAGCTTTGATCAAAAACCTAGGCGTTTTCGTTTTAAACCCTAAAACGACCCGTTTTGATTTCTAGCTTAACGAATCGTTATTCTAAACTTTTGTTACGTTAAAACATCTTATTTTAGCTTATTGTAATACGCGATAACCTGCAAATAACTTTCTATATTGAAAACACCATATTATGGATTTTGAACTTGTTTTGTAAAATATTTATATGCAAGGGATACATATTGTAAATTTCAAAAATTATTAACTACTAGGGCTGAAAATGTCATTTTATTAAAGTTATAACTCCAAGGGCTTGTTTTGCCAAATTTTAAAGTTAAGGATTTATTTTATATATACTTATTATATATAAAGGACTGGTTTTGAAATTAAATCTAAATCAAGTGTATATATTGCCAATTTGATATTCTAAAAAATATAAAATAAAATATGTTTATATAATTTATAAAAATATAGATAAATATTATGAAACACAATTTTATTAAAACCCAACACATTCTTCGTTATTAATTAACGTTCAACGCATTATAAATTAATTACGTTATATATTTAACGTAATTTATCATCAACTAGCTTTTGAAGAAACTTAAAATCTTATCGTATCACGCTACTAGGGAATTTCATGCGAGGGGTTTCATTTGAGTATTCGTTTTGACGAGTTTGCTGGGTTTACGATTTAGAGTGCCCTAGCTCCTCAAATGATAATGCATGACCTCTGAATTATGATAGCCCGAACAGTGATACAATACTTACATAAATTAATAAATCAAATATGTATGTTAAACTCCGTAAAGTCTTAAAATATAAACAATCACACTAAAGACTTGACATATTACCCCAAGTTGCGTGACGAAGCCGTTACTTTCATTTCATATACTTTTGCCATCAATCAGATTTCCCTGTACTGTTAAGTAGAGTTCATAGCCTCGCTTTTAAATATCTAATTTCATAAACCTGTGAGGGGATACATGCTATAAATCATGAATACAAGTGTTTTTCCAACTGTATACTATCTTATTATTGCCAAAGTGCCTGCTTTTGCCATTAAGTCCCCATTATCATGAACCGTTAATTACTCGTTGGGGTAAGCGCGAATAATGTAAATAGATCTATTTGAGACTGGACTCCCCGTTGGTGTACCTATACTTTCGGTAAACAATAGCACATCATTTGAATAACTTTGCGGGTGTTTGGCAAAGACACCCGTTGAGGCAATTATTTTTGGTTATTGATTAACCTAAGGCTTCAATGTCATGAGCTTAGAGCATAATAATGTTTTCCATAATAATTGTATGTGTTGCGATTATTACTATTATGTGTATAACAATGTAGTCCATTGATCATGATGACTTGTATTCAAACTATTTATCATAAACCTATGAATTTTACTCAACCATTATGTTGACATTTTTAGCATGTTTATCCTAGGTAATTAAGCAACTTATGGCACAAAGTGGCAAGGACTTGAAGATGACTAAACTGTTATCATTCAAACTTTATGTTTTCCTGTAGATTTTGGGACCTCCATTTGTAAAAACTCTGATGAATAAATGAATGATAACAACATTTTTCAAAACGTCTCTTTATGAGTCGTTTTCTATTATCATGACTATTGTACTATGAAATAATACCCCAGATTAGCTTCCGCTGCTATATGTTAAAAATGGGGGTGTTATAGATTGGTATCAAGAGCCAACGGTTATAGAGAACAAGATTGAAACCTTAACTATAACTACTTTTCTTTTTCGAGCCATGAAGGTCCTCCTTGCCACTACACTTCTTAAATGGTGGAGATACCACTACATTTTTCAAATGATGGAGATGCCACTACACTTCTTAAATAGTGGAGATGCCACTATAGTATGTAAAGATAAATAACTATTATACTATCATATAAATAACTTATGTTATTTACCGCTGGATTATTAACAGAGTGATATCTTCTCCTAACCACCCTACTTCTGGTAATGAGGATGCTTTTTCCTCTAACTTTCCAAACTATATTCCGGCTTCTCCGAACTATGTCCCAGCTTCACCAGGACAAACTTATTCTAGCTCTTCTAACTAATTTGGCGTAGTTCCAATAGCTTCACCAACTCCTTCATTTTTTCATGATGACCCCTTCATAAAGGTCATGCAAGCATATTATTCTAAAGAATCACCTATTCCACCACCAACTATTGTTCCTCCATCTCCAAAACTATCACCAATGTTTAATTCTCAAGAATTCTTTCTTCCTGATAAATTATTGTCACCAAAGAAACAAGTCTGTAATCAATCATTCTCCGCTACTTCTGCCCTGCCTAAAGAATTTGAGATGGGAGAAAGCTCTCGTAAGACAAGTGTGGAACGCCACGAGGGGCAAATAGAAGAGATTCTGAATCATCTGGATGAACTCTCTCTCGACCGCATTGAGTACATAGAAGACAACATAGAAGGTCTTGGAAAAGGTCGGGTAATTATACAACAAGATTTTAGCAATCTAGAAACCGAACTCCAAGAAACTTTTGCTCAAGTTATTAAACTTCAAAAGAAGCATTTAGGACAAAACCACAAGATTGCTTTAGCTCACTTCTGGATTGCTGATCTTGAACATATCATCAAGGAAATCCAAGATCGCCACCAATCAGACAAGGAAAGTCTTCTGGATGAAATTCACAAACTCAAAATCAACAAGGAAATCTTAATCCTAGTACATTGGACCTTTTAAAATCCTTGAACGGATTGGTCCAGTGGCATATAAACTTGAGCTTCCTGAAGAACTCAGAAATGTCCACAATACTTTCCACATTTCTAATCTAAAGAAATGCTTATCTGACGAATCTCTCGTTATTCCAATGAAAGATCTTCGACTCGATGATGACAAACTCAATTTTGTGGAAGAACCAGTGGAAATTATGGATCGAGAAGTCAAGCAACTAAAACAATGTCGTATTCCTATAATCAAAGTAAGATGAAACTCTAAGAGAGGACCAGAATTTACATAGGAACGCGAAGATCAAATTCATGCCAAGTGTCCACATCTATTTTCAAACATCACTCCGACATCCAACTAAATCTCGAGACGAGATTTTTTTTAAGGGAGGGAGACTATAACAACCCGTAATTTTCATCAATGTAATTATCCATCTATTAAATTAGATGCACTATATTATCCATCTATTAAATTAGATGCACTATATTATCCATCTATTAAATTAGATGCAATCTATACCACCTTTTCACAGGGAAATTTTTTGCTTTATTCCATTATATAACATAGTTTACATAACTAAAGTAAATGGGCTCACACAACCTACCCATACCATCTCTATCTATGTTCATGTCAAGCAAACATCATAACATGTCAAGTCAATGATCTATTACCTATTTTATCACATACGTTATTTATTTAACGTAGTTTTCACGACGTTATTATCAAATGAAGATAAAACCGTAAACGTTTATCCTTAAACCCTAATTTTAGGTAATGTAAACATTCAAAGTGAAAGTACAAGCAACTAAATCAAATGTACAAGTAATATAGCATCTCATTTGAATCTTAAACATTTTGTACAAACAAGTCAACACATGTTATAAGATCATAATGTACTACATTTATATTACATTTTCCCTCTATTACATGCAATTTACATGAATTAAAACCTTAAAACCCTAAATCAAATCTAAACCAAACCCGACGCCCTTGTTTCATTTTAAATCATAATCTAAACTCGACACACTAATCATAAACCCTAATATTAATCCTAACATGAATCCTAAATCCTAATCTATCATTAAACCCTAACTCTAACTCTTAAAAATCCTAACTCGTGCCCTAATGAACCCGACGCACCCTTTTTCTTTCTTTCTACCCATTTTAAACCCAAGCACCACAAGCTAGTAGCTCAAGCACCTCAATGACTCACCTAGTAGCCATCTAAGTTGCTTACAAGCACCTTAAACTCAATACTTGCTCACCAAGTTGGCCACGTCACTCCTTTTTCCTCCATACATGCCACGACCACATGAACCTTCAAAAAGCTGGCCAACACTTCAATCCTACTTCCATAGCTCACCATATACACCATACTAGCTATCCTTAGTCATTTCTACTAGCTATGACACTAGTCAAACCCATACTTGGGCTCCAAGTTCCTTTCGCACCTATAAAAGGGGACACACCCTTTCATTCAAACTCACACCTCAAATTCTCATTTCTATCTCCTAAATGGAGTTCTAATCTGATCAAGGAAGTCAAGAGAAGTCCCAAGTACAAAAGTGAAGCCAAGAAAGCAAGAAAAATGAAGTCCTGAAGCGATTTCTAGGAGTACGAGTGGTAAAAACCCTATTCGACCCCCCACACAAATTTTTTTTTTTTTTTTATTTTTTTTTTATTTTTTCAACCCGTAAAACTCAAATCCTTATCACTAAGCTTAAATTCTGTTTTATACACTTTAAAAGTCTTTTATAATTCATATATAACTCTTGTTAAAAGCTTTGATCAAAAAACCTAGCTTTTTGTTAAAAACCCTAAAAGAACCTTTTTTGATTTCAGATTACCGGAATCGTTATTCTAAACTTTTTGTTTACGTTGAAACATCTAATTTTTATCTTATTGTAATAACTATATACCTGCCAAATAACTTTCTATACAGAAAAACTACCTTATTATGGATATTGGACATGTTTTGTAAAATAATGTTACATGCGAACGGAATATTATATTGTAAAGACCCTATAAAAGGGACGCACCCTTCTCCATTCAAACTCACACCTTCAATCTTATATCTCTCTCTCAAAATGAAGTTCTAAGCAGCCAAGTAGGAAAAGGAGAAGCCATAAGAGCAAAAGTGAAGCAAAGAAACCAAGAAACAAAGCCATTCAAGTCGTTACTAGGCAATACGAGTACAAAACCACCATTTTGACCCGTTTTTAGACAAATTATAAAAAAATATATAAATATTATAAGACCCGATTTTGTTAAAACCTGGCACATTTGTCGTTATTAATCAACAATCGATGCATTATAAATTAATTACGTTATATATTTAACGTAATTTATCATCGACTAACTTTTGAAGAAACTTATAATCTTTTCGTGTCACGCTACTAGGGAATTTCATGTGAGGGGTTTCATTTGAGTATTCGTTTTAACGAGTTTGCTGGGTTTACGATTTAAAGTGCCATAACTCCTCAAACGGTACTGCATGACCTATGAATTATGATAACCTAAACAGTGATATAATATTTCCATAAATTAATAAATCAAATATGTATGTTAAACTCCGTAAAGTCTTGAAATATAATCAATCACACTAAAGACTTGACATATTACCCCAGGTTGCGTGACGAATCCGTTACTTTCATTTCATATACTTTTGCCATCAATTAGATTTCCCTGTACTGTTAAGGTGAGTTCATAGCCTCGCTTTTAAATCTCTTATTTCATAAACCCGTGAGAGGGATACATGCTACAAATCATGAATAAAAGTGTTTTTCCAACTGTATAGTATCCTATTATTGCCTAAGTGCATGCTTTTACCATTAATTCCCCATTATAATGAACCGTTAATTACTCGTCGGGATAAGCGCGAATAATGTGAATAGATCTACCGTTGGTGTACCTATACTTACGGTAACCAATATCACATCATTTAAATAACTTTGCGGATGTTTGGCAAAGACACCCGTTGGGGTAATTATTTGTGGTTATTGATTAACCTAAGGCTTCGGTGTCATAAGCTTAGAGCATAATACTGTTTTCCATAATAATTGTATGTGTTGTGATTATTACTATTATGGGTATAATAACGTAGCCCACTGATCATGATGACTTGTATTCAAACTATTTATCATAAACCTATGAATTTCACTCAACCATTGAGTTGACCTTTTTAGCATGTTTATCCTAAGTAATTAAGCAACTTATGGCACGGAGTGGCAAGGACTTGAAGATGGCTAAACTGTTATCATTCAAACTTTATGTTTTCCTATAGATTTTGGGACCTCCATTTGTAAAAACTCTGATGAATAAATGAATGATAACAACATTTTCCAAAATGTCTCTTTATGATTCGTTTTCTATGATCATGACTATTGTACTATGAAATAATACCTCAGATCAGCTTTCGCTGCTATATGTCAAAAATTAGGGTGTTATAGATTGGTATCAAGAGCCGACGGTTATAGAGAACAAGATTGAACCCTTAACTATAACTACTTTTCTTTTTCGAGCCATAAAGTTCCTTCGTGCCACTACACTTCTTAAATTGTGGTAATACCACTACATTTCTCAAATGGTGGAGATGCCGCTACACTTCTTAAATAGTGGAGATGCCACTATAGTATGTAAAGATACATAACTATTATACTATCATGTAAATAACTTATGTTATTTACCACCGGATTATTAACAGAGTGATGTCTTCTCCCAACCACCCTACTTCTGGTATTGAGGATGCTTTTTCCTCTAACTTTCCAAACTATATTCTGGCTTCTCCGATCTATGTCCCAACTTCACCAGGACAAACTTATTCTAGCTCTTCTAACTCATTTGGCGTAGTTCCAATAACTTCACCAACTCCTTCATTTTTTCATGATGACCCCTTCATAAAGGTCATGCAAGCATATTATGCTAAAGAATTACCTATTTCACCACCAACTATTGTACCTCCATCTCTAATACTATCACCGATGTTTAATCCTTAAGAATTTTTTCTTCCTGATAAATTATTGTCACCAAAGAAACAAGTCTGTAATCAATCATTCTCTGCTACTTTTGCCCTACCTCAAGAATTTGAGATGGGAGAAAGCTCTTGTAAGACAAGTGTGGAACATCACGAGGAGCAAATTGAAAAGATTCTGAATCATCTGGATGAACTCTCTCTCAACCGCATTGAGCACATAGAAGACAACATAGAAGGTCTTGGAAAAGGTCGGGTAATTATACAACAAGATTTTGACAATCTAAAAACCGAACTCCAAGAAACTTTTTCTCAAGTTATTAAACTTCAAAAGAAGCATTTAGGACAAAACCACAAGATTGCTTTAGCTCGCTTCTGGATTGCTGATCTTTAACATATCATCAAGGAAATCCAAGATCGCCACCAAGCAGACAAGGAAAGTCTTCTGGATGAAATTCACAAACTTAAAATCAACAAGGAAAGCTTAATCTCCAGTACATTGGAGCCTTCAAAATCCTTGAATGGATTGGTCCAGTGGCATATAAACTTGAGCTTCCTGAAGAACTCAGAAATGTCCACAATACTTTCCACATTTCTAATCTAAAGAAATGCTTATCTGACGAATTTCTCGTTATTCTAATGAAAGAGCTTCGACTCGATGATGACAAACTCAATTTTGTGGAAGAACCAGTGGAAATTATGGATCGAGAAGTCAAGCAACTAAAACAAAGTTGTATTCCTATAATCAAAGTAAGATGAAACTCTAAAAGAGGACCAGAATTTACATGGAAACGCGAAGATCAAATTCATTCCAAGTATCCACATCTATTTTCAAACTAAATCTCGGGACGAGATTTCTTTTAAGGGAGGGAGACTATAACAACCCCCAATTTCCATCAATGTAATTAACCATCTATTAAATTAGATGCACTATATTATCCATTTATTAAATTAGATGCACTATATTATCCATCTATTAAATAAGATGCACTGTATTATCCATCTATTAAATTAGATGCAATCTATACCACCTTTTCATAGGGAAATTTTTCGCTTTATTCCATTATATAACATGGTTTACATAACTAAAGTAAACGGGCTCACGCAACCTACCCATACCATCCCTATCTATGTTCATATCAAGCAAACATCATAACATGTCAAGTCAATGATCTATTACCTATTTTATCACATACGTTATTTATTTAACGTAGTTTTCACGACGCTATTATCAAATGAAGATAAACCGTAAATGTTTATGCTTAAACCCTAATTTTGGGTAATATAAACATTCAAAGTGAATGTACAAGCAACTAAAGCAAATGTACAAGTAATATAGCATCTCATTTGAATACATTTTACCTCCATAATAAGGTACAAGTCTCTAAAAGCATAATGTACAAGCTTTTTAAGCATGAATTCAAATAAGCTATTTAACCTTTGTTTTTCTTAAAGATTTTGTACAAACAAGTCAACACATGTTATAAGATCATAATGTACTACATTTACATTACATTTTCCCTCTATTACATGCAATGTACATGAATTAAAACCGTAAAACCCTAAATCAACTCTAAACCAAACCCGACCCCCTTATTTCATTTTAAATCATAATCTAAACTCGACACACTAATCCTAAACCCTAATATTAATCCTAACATGAATCCTAAATCCTAATCTATCATTAAACCCTAACCATAACTCTCAAAAACTCTAACTCGTGCCCTAATGAACCTGACACACCCTTTTTCTTTCTTTCTACCCATTTTAAACTCAAGCACCACAAGCTAGTAGCTTAAGCACCTCAATGACTCACCTAGTATCCATCCAAGCTGCTTACAAGCACCTTAAACTCAATACTTGCTCACCAAGTTGGCCACATCACTCCTTTTTCTTCAATACATGCAGCGGCCACATGAACCTTCAAAAACCTTTCCAACACTTCAATCCTACTTCCATAGCTCACCATACATACCATACTAGCTATCCTTAGTCATTTCTACTAGCTATGACACTAATCAAACCCATACTTAGGCTCCAAGTTCCTTTCGCACCTATAAAAGGGGACGCACCCTTTCATTCAAACTCACACCTCAAATTCTCATTTCTATCTCTCAATTGGAGTTCTAAGCTGATCAAGGAAGTCAAGAGAAGTCCCAAGTACAGAAGTGAAGCCAAGAAAGCAAGAAAAACGAAGTCTTGAAGCTATTTCTAGGCGTACGAGTGCTAAAAACCCTATTCGACCCATTTTTTAACCCGTAAGCTCAAATCCTTATTCAATAAGTTTAAATTATGTTTTAGTACTCTCATAAGGCTTATATAATCATATATGAACTCTTGTTAAAAAGCTTTGATCAAAAACCTAGGCGTTTTCGTTTTAAACCCTAAAACGACCCGTTTTGATTTCTAGCTTAACGAATCGTTATTCTAAACATTTGTTACGTTAAAACATCTTATTTTATCTTATTGTAATAAGCTATAACCTGCAAATAACTTTCTATATTGAAAAACACCTTATTATGGATTTTGGACTTGTTTTGTAAAATATTTATATGCAAGGGATATATATTATAAATTTCTGAAATTATTAACTACAAGGGCTAAAAATGTCATTTTATTAAAGTTATAACTCCAAGGGCGTGTTTTGCCAAATTCTAAACGTAAGGGTTTATTTTATATATACTTATTATATATAAAGGACTGGTTTTGAAATTAAACCTAAATCAATGGTATATATTGCCAATTTGATATTCTTAAAAATATAAAATAATATATTTTTATATAAAGTATAAAAATATTGATAAATATTATAAAACCCAATTTTATTAAAACCCAACACATTCTTCGTTATTAATTAACGATCAACGCATTATAAATTAATTACGTTATATATTTAACGTAATTTATCATCAACTAGCTTTTAAAGAAACTTAAAATCTTATCGTATCACGCTACTAGGGAATTTCATGTGAGGGGTTACATTTGAGTATTCGTTTTGACGAGTTTGCTGGGTTTACGATTTAAAGTGTCCTAGCTCCTCAAACGATAATGCATGACCTCTTAATTATGATAGCCCGAACAGTGACACAATACTTCCATAAATTAATAAATCAAATATGAATGTTAAACTCTGTAAAGTCTTGAAATATAAACAATTACACTAAAGACTTGACATATTACCCTAGGTTGCGTGACGAAGCCGTTACTTTCATTTCATATACTTTTGCCATCAATCAGATTTCCCTGTACTGTTAAGGTGAGTTCATAGCCTCGCTTTTAGATCTCTTATTTCATAAACCCGTGAGGGGGATACATGCTACAAATCATGAATAAAAGTGTTTTTCTAACTGTATACTATCCTATTTTTGCCTAAGTGCCTGCTTTTGCCATTAAGTCCCCATTATCATGAACCGTTAATTACTCGTCGGGGTAAGCGCGAATAATGTGAATAGATCTATTTGGGACTGGACTCCCCGTTGGTGTACCAATACTTTCGGTGACCAATAGCACATCATTTGAATAACTTTGCGGGTGTTTGCCAAGACACCCGTTGGGGCAATTATTTGTGGTTATTGATTAACCTAAGGCTTCGGTGTCATGAGCTTAGAGCATAATACTGTTTTCCATAATAATTGTATGTGTTGTGCATATTACTATTATGGGTATAATAACGTAGCCCACTGATCATGATGACTTGTAATTCAAACTATTTATCATAAACCTATGAATTTCACTCAACCATTGTGTTGACCTTTTTTGCATGTTTATTCTATGTAATTAAGCAACTTATGGCACAGAGTGGCAAGGACTTGATGATGGCTAAACTGTTATCATTCAAACTTTATGTTTTCCTATAGATTTTGGGACCTCCATTTGTAAAAACTCTGATGAATAAATGAATGATAACAACATTTTCCAAAACGTCTCTTTATGAGTCATTTTCTATGATCATTACTATTGTACTATGAAATAATACCCCAGATTAACTTCCGCTGCTATATGTCAAAAATAAGGGTGTTATAGATTGGTATCAAGAGCCAACCGTGTCACTACACTTCTTAAATGGTGGAGATACCACTACATTTCTCAAATGGTAGAGATGCCACTACACTTCATAAATAGTAGAGATGCCACTATAGTATGTAAAGATACATAACTATTATACTATCATATAAATAACTTATGTTATTTACCGCTGGATTATTAATAGAGTGATGTCTTCTCCCAATCACCCTACTTTTGGTATTGAGGATGTTTTTTCCTTTAACTTTCCAAACTATATTCCGGATTCTCCGAACTATGTCTCAGCTTCACCAGGACAAACTTATTCTAGCTCTTCTAACTCATTTGGCGTACTTCTAATAGCTTCACCAACTCCTTCATTTTTTCATGATGACCCCTTCATAAAGGTCATGCAAGCATATTATACTAAAGAATCACCTATTCCACCACCAACTATTGTGCCTCCATCTCCAATACTATCACTGATGTTTAATCCTTAAGAATTCTTTCTTCCTGATGAATTATTGTCACCAAAGAAACAAGGCTGTAATCAATCATTCTCCGCTACTTCTGCCCTACCTCAAGAATTTGAGATGGGAGAAAGCTCTCATAAGACAAGTGTGGAACGTCACGAGGAGCAAATTAAAGAGATTCTTAATCATCTGGATGAACTCTCTCTCGACCGCATTGAGCACATAGAAGACAACATAGAAAGTCTTGGAAAAGGTCGGGTAATTATACAACAAGATTTTGACAATCTAAAAACCGAACTCCAAGAAACTTTTGCTTAAGTTATTAAACTTCAAAAGAAGCATTTAGGACAAAACCACAAGATTGCTTTAGCTCGCTTCTGGATTACTAATCGTGAACATATCATCAAGGAAATCCAAGATCGCCACCAAGCAGACAAGGAAAGTCTTCTGGATGAAATTCGCAAACTCAAAATCAACAAGGAAAGCTTAATCCCCAGTACATTGGACCCATCAAAATCCTTGAACGGATTGGTCCAGTGGCATATAAACTTGAGCTTCTGAAAAACTCAGAAATGTCCATAATACATTCTACATTTCTAATCTAAAGAAATGCTTATCTGACGAATCTCTCGTTATTCCAATGAAAGAGCTTCGACTCGATGATGACAAACTCAATTTTGTGGAAGAACCAGTGGAAATTATGGATCAAGAAGTCAAGCAACTAAAACAAAGTTGTATTCCTATAATCAAAGTAAGATGGAACTCTAAAAGAGGACTAGAATTTACATGGGAACGCGAAGATCAAATTCATGCCAAGTATCCACGTCTATTTTCAAACATCACTCCGACATTCAAGTAAATCTCGGGACGAGATTTCTTTTAAAGGAGGGAGACTATAACAACCCCCAATTTCCATCAATGTAATTAACCATCTATTAAATTAGATGCACTATATTATCCATTTATTAAATTA
>BQNB010035257.1:1640-25454 GCA_026074375.1 Tanacetum coccineum | reverse complement strand
TAACACACGACCTTAACCCGTGTGGATTGATCAACAACTCTAATTAGTAAAGTTTCGTACTTCTAGCGATTCAACTCACTTTATCCTCAGAAGCATTCAAGATTCAAAGGGGATAAGTACTACCGATCTAATCTCATGTACCTACGTATATCTGTCTATAATTGCAACATTTCTTTGTATACGGATCTCTTAAATCATAAACCACATTCTCCCTATAGTAATCATAAGATAAGTACTCGGCATTTCCTTTATTTCCCCACCATTTATATCACCCTAAACATGTTATCAAGGGATGTTTGGGTAACCTATTTCAATCGTCATTTAGAGTCCAAAACTTGTTATTAGGGTTGTTTGGATAACTTCTTTTCAACAGCCCTTTTGGTGTCTTGACATGCTATTAAGGGTTGTTTGAACACATTTTATTGTAAGTTTCTTTTCTTAGAAGGGAGGTCATAGAAGGGGGATCAGTTAGTATAACCTAACCATGATGTTATTATGGGCTGAAGCATCATCGTTAGTATCTAGTTCAACATGAGACGCGTTGAAAGCTACCAATTGTTATATTGTAAATGCATAAAACCTTTGTAATCATATTTTCCCTTTAATCAATTTGAATCCCGTATTTAAAGACCTAGAGATTTATGGGTCTGGAAGTGCTAATTTTGGGTTGGTCTAGTGACATAATTAGTATCTAGTTTGTACAATCAGATAAAAAGATTCTGCATAAGTCCGTATATATTGCATATGCTTTTCATTTTATAAATTAAAACATGTTTTCAATATCAAGAGAGTTGGAACGCTGCTACATTATTCTTTATTAAGTATTGGAGCAAAATCTTGATCTAATTTATCATTCATTTTTTAAAGGAATTTTGTATTAACACTGTCGGGAGTTAGGGACAATGAGTGGGTCGCGCATCTAATGTTTGAACTGCAAAGTGTATATAGAACTATTAGTCTCTTATATCCCAAACCTATGAATACATATAAGATACTAAAATATTGCAACATGAATCGGAAATTTACCCCAATGCCAAATTCGAGTTACGTCAGCAACCTCTCTTTTATTGGTCGATATTTTAATCTAATCCTAACCATGATGCTTCAGGGTTAATAGGAAAATGAATGAGCAATTTGTACAAACTCGGTCATGAATTCTTTCCCTAGACTCAATAACACCACTTTTACGAAATAATTACAAATTGTTATTATATATGTATCCGAAATGAACTATCTATTTGATATATAAAAAGTGTCTTGAAACGTATAGCTACTGTATTATTTTTTAAGGTGAAACCTAAATTGAGTATGAGATGTTTGATGGTTAAAGTAATTTTTATTAACATTAATAAGATATACATTCATTAACCAAAAAACAGTGTCTTATGAATGGGTCAAATGGTTCGAAAATCACACAAAATGTATTTTCAATGCATAGAACGTGAATCATTTTATTCACAAAATCTATGTTAATACAAATATTCACGTAAAAAGGATATTTATATTTAACTATCTTTGAATTTTGATAAAACCAAATATAATGTCATACTATGTAAAAGTGTATGTAAACAAGTTATTTAGTCGTAAGTTTACTTAATGACGATAAATCAGTAAGGTATGAATATGACATTATAAAGCGTAGTTAATGATCAAAGAATATTAAGCAAGAATCTTAGAGAGAGAAAGGGTGGTTGGACACTTCTAGAGAGAAACAAAATAGTTAATAATGTTATTATGAAATGACCAACACCCTCTCCATGAAAGGAGAGGGCTTATATAGTTGTTACAATGGGGCATCCATGGGCTTGTGTAGCATGGACTTGGCCCTGTTAGCTTACATTCAACCACACGTTTAACTACGAGCTACGAAATACATTTTAGGAATGACTAAGACTTTTTCGTATTTCTAACAATCTCCCCCAAGGGAGGTCACTAAATTTTACAAGAACTTAAGCTTAACATTCTATAAATGACTTCAATCTTGCTCGTAGTCTTGAACTTTTTCTTTAACTTATGATATATGTAGTGATCTTTAGACTTTAGGCTTGAGCTTGTTCCTTTAGCTTGACTTGCATGTGATCTTGAGCTTCTTGAGATCATCAGCCAAACATAATCTCTTCATCATCTTGAGATCTTTCGCCTTTTTGTGAACTTGTGACCTTCAGACAAACATGCTCATACCTTTCTTCATCTTGAAAGCTTGTATAACCATCTTTCTTGAAATTCTTTAACTGTATAACTTTGTGACTTCAAGGAAGACGTCGAGTATCAGAGTAGCAAAAGTCTTTTGAAACATGTTCTTGAGCTTTCATAATGTATTTACATATGTTGGTCGAGTATGAGCATGTGGCTATGTAATTTGTCATGAAAACCTCACGATAAGGTCAAAAATCGGTACCTGTTATTCCGAAGCAAAGCAATAATCAAAAAAACACCACGGGAATATCAAAATCACTCCTCTTGAAATGACGAATCCTAAAGAAATGATGAATTCTAATTACAAACCAATTCATTAAGTTATACCGACCATTTTAGTAACATTCTATTTTTAGCAACTTTCCATTTTTTATAACCTTTCCATGTTTAGTAATTTCCAATTTATAATAATTCATCATATTGAGGTTCTAGTAATATTTTGAATAGTTTAGGACTTAACATGTCAACCTTACAAGTTCAGGTTTAAATAAACAACTTTCCTATATTTAGGGTTTAATATACAAAAATCAACAATTTTTTTAATGTTAAAAGTGTAAAAATTCAAAGTTTCACATTTATTTCAGGTTATCCTTCCAATTTTTGTATTTACAAGTCAAACCCTTAATTATACAATGTACATATTTAGCCCTTTTTGTTGATTAATTATTTAAACAATATCATTCATTATCCATAATTACAAAACAAGTCCTTATAGATTCAAATAAGACTATTAATACTTTTATACATTAAATACTGACCAAACCTTCCACATTTTCCAGAATTTACAATTTCCAGTCCCTCTATTTTACTTAATTATGTTCTAATTACTTATAAAAAATAATTAACCATTTTAATCCCCAATAATCTCAATATGACATTTTATACCCCCCAACATATTTTTATACAGATTATAATAAGTATACTAACCATGTTTAAAACACCGCTAGAGTTTCCAGAAATTACAATTCACGCCGCCTTATACTATAAAAATCGCATGTCTTAACTAGATTAAATACATAAAAACCCTAATTTGATTTTCCCAATCACCAACAGAACACACAATTATTACTTCCAATGATTAGCATTAAATGGAACCAAGAAAAATATCAAAAACCCAAACCCTAATTTGATTACACCTTTATTTCTTTCTTTCCCCTTATTTCGCAAATCGGCAAACCAAGAAAATCCCCAAATAATTTTCGAATCCTCTTATAAATTTTTCCAACAATTTATCTGAGTTAATTATGATATATACAACCTTAGAAAAATATAAAATCAAGTGTACAAACCTTATTTTGCCGATTTCCTAATTATTTCGAAATTAGGGTTTCTAATTTGTTTTAATTCGTATGATCAATATAACATGCAAATGCATAATTTTTTCTATGTATATTAAGGAAATTAGAATGATGAAAAATGAGATACAAAAATACCCTTGATGATCCTTGATGATTTGATGAATTTATAATATTCGGTTGTTTATTTCGAACCAAAACAATTACCACGATCGAACCAAGCAATCCACGATCTTCCCAATATTTTTCCCACCTTACTTGATCTCCAAAACACCTTATAAAAATGGTCTCAACCCTGGAAAAATTTTGTGCCGCCTCTTTTTTGTTTTTAGGGTTTCGGTGTAATTTGTTTTAGGGTTTTAACAAATAAAATGCATAAGAAAATAAATAAAGTATTTTGGCCGAAATTATGGGCTTTCAAAAATAACTAAATCAGATTATAAAACTTGCATAATTATTTTGTAATTATCCTAAATTTATTTTAGTTAATTTGTAAAGTATAAATAAATAAATACATATAATTCGGCATAAATATATATACATAATATTAATTATTTTTCTTACAAAATATAAGGTATTTTAATCTTACATAAATTTCATAATTGTCATATGTTGTATTTTTATAATTTCTAGAATTAAAATAAAATTTATGCATGCTTTTATGTATTTTTCTTGCATTAGGGGTATTTTGGTAATTTTACACTTGTTGAGATTTTTAGGTTTTACAGTTTCACCATGTCAGGGCTCGACCCTGAAGTGTAGCCGCATCAAACTTTATCTTGTTTCTCTCTGCACATTCGCTAAGAAACAAGCAAAATCAAAAAAACAACAAAAAACAAATTAATTGTGGTAGTGAATAGAAACAAAATGCAAAAAAAAAGAAAAAAACAAAAAACAACAAATATAAACAAAAAATAAATAAAAAAAAACAAAGAAAAGACACAAAAAAGTAAAAAAAACCCCGAAAAAAAAACTTAGAAACCTCTTTCCCCTCTAAAACAATTTTCAGTCCACGAATAAATTGAAATGAACTGGAATGAAAACGAAATGAGAACGAAACGAAAACATACCGAACTAGACAAAGAAATGAGGATAACTAGCTCGCATAGACTCTTCGGTCTCCCAAGTAGCCTCACGCTCTGGTGATTCTTGCCCAAAGAATCTTCAACAAAAGGAATAAACTTGTTTCCATGACTCACTCTGCCGCATCCAGAATGATTCAGGTTCCTCGGCAACAAAGACATATCAGGCTGAAAAAAAAAAAATGTAGTTTGTGAGTTTGAGAGGAAGAAAATGTGTGGTTTTAGTTTAGAATATTAAGGTGTGTGGACACTGATCAAAAGGTATAAGATGCGACATGCAATGGATTATAATGTATTCACCCGACTGCAAAAAGAGATACATAAAGACATCGAGAACGAGCGATTCCAGCGGAGGAAGCGCCAGACGTACGAACCTCACTCGAATACAATTCCAAATCTCAAACGACCGATGAATCGAGGACTGAGCAGTGTGCCCTTGATCCCAAAACATTAACCTCCTTTGAATGGCGAAACCTTCAGAAATACACATCCTCCACTTGAAAACACTAAGTCACGCCGAATGCTTATCAGCATAACTCTTCTGTCGCGATCTAGCCTCTTGCAATTTTCTCCTATAGCAACAGCTACACAATTCTCATTAGTAATCCGATGAGCCTCCGGACCTTTCAAACAACGTCACACATACTTCATCCATCAAATAGGGTGCTCGACATTTTCTACATAAGCAAAAGCTCGAAAGGTGCTGCCAATTTATTCACAGCAATGCCAACTATTATTGTAGGCAAACTCCACCAAGCACAAATATTACATACCCAACTTCCTATCCATATCCAAAGCACAACCCTCAACATACTTCCAATTCTGAAAAGGTCCCTCTCTGACTGACCATACGTTTGAGGATGAAATGTTGACTAAACTTAAGACGAGTTCCCCAAGCTTACTGTACTACCTTTCCAAAAACAAGACGTAAACTTCGGATCTCTGTCGGGACACAATAGAAGTTTTCCCCCACCGGTGTACCATGCAGTCTAAACGATTCCTATCAAAAAATCCTCTGCAACTTACTATACCATAGTTCTTCCGAATAGGTAAGAAATGAGCAGACTTGGTTAGCCGATCAACAACCACCCAAATCGCATCAGGTCTTTTCTGAGGTATAGGGCAAACCAGTAACGAAACTCTATGAAATCACATCCCATTCACCTAGGAATCTTCCAACGGCTGTAACAATCCACTAGCCTCTGATGTTTCAATTTTGACACTGCTGACAGTCATAACATTTGGATCAAACGTAGCCACAATCTTAGCTTCCTGCCGTTCCATCCAAAAGTTCATGTTTTCCAAATCTCTGTATCATCTGGTCAAACCTGGATGAATAGTAAAATGAGAACTATGACTTCGTCATAACCTTCTCGCGAAGTCCTGAACATAGGAACACATAGCCTAATCTTCAAACCACTCAACACCTCATCATCAACACTGAACATCTGAACTCAGATGTTACCCGTCTTCAACAATCTTGCACAATAGCCTACAACTCACCGTCGTCCCTTTAAGCTTCTTTGATCTGTAGCATGAGGTTAACTTTATCCTCATACACGCCCAATAGCCACCAGAACCTCGAAGACATAGCACAACATCCAAAACGTCTAAAATCATGAAGAGGATTAGGAATCAAAACACCTAATCATCCTATAT
The DNA here is from genome assembly GCA_026074375.1 of Tanacetum coccineum. Classification (NCBI taxonomy): domain Eukaryota; kingdom Viridiplantae; phylum Streptophyta; class Magnoliopsida; order Asterales; family Asteraceae; genus Tanacetum; species Tanacetum coccineum. Next base: position 19,222 of record BQNB010035257.1, on the reverse strand, counting down.
TTTCGACTAAGTTGTCGGCAACCACATTAGCACCTTGCCCGATGGTATGAGGATGTTAGTGTCATAATCCTTTCAGAAGTTCCAACCCCCCCACCATCTTCCTCTATCTCAGGTTAAGTTCTCGCTGAGTAAAAATATATTTAAGACTCTTATGATCTTAATATATCATAGCTTCACCATACAGATAGTTCCTCCAGATTTTCATGCAAAAACCCTGGCATCTAACTCAAGATCATGGGTTGGATAATTTACTTCATAATGTTTCCAGCTCCTTGAAGCGAAGCGAGCACCTCCCAATGTGCATCAAAACACCAACCCAAACCTTTCTCGATGCATCACTGTATATCTGAAAACCTCCGGATACCCTATGAAGAGACATATCGGAGCAGACACCAAATCTCCGTTTCAATTCATCAAAACTCTCCTGACGCTGCATCCGTCCACACAACTTTTGTCAACACCTTTCTCATGCAGCTGGTAAGAGTAAAAGCTAATCGGGAGAAACCCTCAACAACACGTGGTAATAGCCAGCAAGCCCTAGAAAACATCCCACTTTCCGTCACCGTAGTAATTCTCGGCATTTGGTGATAGCATCAACCTTTGATGGAACCATAATGATAGTCGACTGCAATACAAAATATACCAAGGAAAGCGACTTCTTAACCAGAACTCGCACTAAAAACTAAACTTGACAAACAAAACCTGCACATTCGAAAACTTCGCATACACTTCTTATGTCAAATAATCTCCAACACAAATCCTCGCTTCGCTCATTCACGTCTTCAGACTTGGAGTAAACGAGGATGTCGTCGATGAAAACAATAACGAACTTATCAAGGTACTCGTAGAAAATACGGTTCATCAAATCCATAAACACGGCAGGAGCATTAGTCAGACCGAAAGGCATAACCAAGAACTCGTAGTGGCCATAAACGCGTACAAAGCAGTCTTATAAATATCTCCTGCTCACTCACACGAAGCTGGTGAAACCATATCGCAGATCATTCTTGAAACATATTGACCTCCCCCTTCAGTTGGTCAAACAAATCGTCGATTCACAGGAAGAGGATAGAAGTTACGAATCGTAATACGGTTGAGTTCGTCGTAATCAATACACAAGCTCATGCTCCCACCTTCATCTTAACAAAAAAACCGGTGCACCCCAAGTTGAAACACTGGGTCTAATAAAGATAAAGCCATTCTCCAACATCTCTTGTAACTAGCTCCTTACTCCATCAATTCAAATAGGTGCCTAACGATACGGAGGCCTTTGAATAGGTTCAGGACCGAAATATTAACATAATAGCCAAATTCAATCTCTCTAGTCGGGAGGAAGTCCATGGAAGTTCAATTGGGGAAAACCATCAGCGAATTCACCGAACAACAGAAAGATTTTCCAATAATATGACTCTCCAAAGATGTGTCCATAACAGAAACCATAAAACCTTGCACCCATAGAAATCAAGGTACGTGCCTTCATAGCAGAGAAGAACTAACGGACTTAAGCGTGAGTGAACCATGATAACAAATTCAGGTTGGCGAACGCTACCAATATCAACATCCTAAGCATAGCAGTCAATGTAGCTCGATAGAGAAAGCCAACCAATCCATGACCAAGAATCACATGCAAAGTCGAACAAAATGGATAGGAAGTAAATTCGCAGGACGAATACGATCATCAAAACGTAGAGGGCAGTTAACATATTCATGGTCAATAAGCATATGGTTCTTCATTGGGGTTGAAATGATTATACGTTCAATTAATGGTGTAGGAGAAAACGATCGAGTTTCTACGGGTAGTCACCATCTGAACGATCGAGAAACGATTAGCAAACGAAAACAAGATAGGTTTACGAAAGAGATTACAGCAAAGGAAATCTAACGTCTTACCGCAATCCTCACAGTTCATAGCCTAAGCTCAAAGGTCATAAGAACCTCGTCATGATTAACCTGGCTCTGATACCATAAATTGTAACGCCCCGACCCAAAAGGGTAGAAGTATTACAAATATGGTGTGACATCAAAGGCATACATAATCATAACACAAGCATAAACAACGGAAGTCTCAAATAAATACCAAAGGAAAATAAGTCAACATGACTTAAGGTACATAAGTTCTTAAAGGACAGACATATCCAAACGAAATAACCGAAATAACGAATGTCTCGAAAAGTAACAAATCATATATCAAAACTAAGATCTCTAGAGAATGTCCCACACATAGCACTCATATCCCGAAAGCCAACCCCATGCCGTCCCTAGCTTTGATACCTGCCGCAAGAAAAGAAAGTGCGGGTGAGCTTATCAAAGCCCAGTGATAATATTATAAATACGAACGCAAAAGAAACCGGGAATCACTTGGATACATATCAGGTTGCCAAGGATATCACATACACATATCAAAGAATACAAATAATAAGGTAAGACAACTCAAATCAATTCATAGTGTAAGGAAGATGAAATCAAAAGTCAAATCAAAGTCCAATTACCAAGCCCAAACAAATCATATCATAGTAACCATGGAGTCGCGAGCTCCAAAATTGTGAAAGACCTGGTAATGCACCCAAAACATCAGTCACCAATATACATATACATAAAAGTCCATAATCCATCGAATACAAAACAAATCTAGGATGCATACCATACGCCCCTTAAACAATAAAAATCTTCATAATGCGCATATAAATACAAATGGGGGACGGTGTGAGAATCACTCACCCACACATGAGTCCCATGCCAAAGGTGGCAACAATGACACGCCAGGTTACCTTCATGGCTAGGAAACAAATATGGCTCGGTCTCAAACTGAAGGGTTCAAAAGCAAAGTCATATCAAAAGTTTATTTTATTTAAAGGGATCATAGCAAAGGTTCAATGCCAAAGGTTCAAATATCAAAGGTAGCATAGCAGGGTTCAGATTAGAAACCATAATCACAGATCATATAGAGAGCCAAATAAAAGGCTCAGAGCAAGATGTACAAATCACATAATAATCAAAGATAGAAGGAATATGTCATGAGAAACCTTAACGATAAGGTTTAGAAATCTGAGTCCTTATTCCGAAGCAATAGCAATAATCAAAGAAAACACACCACGGGAATATCAAAATCTCAGCTCCTCTTGACGAGCTTGACCGAACTCACCTAAAGAAATGAAGAATACGAATTACAAACATTCATTTAAGTATACCTTTCCATTGTTTAGTAACACATTTATCCATTTTTTAGTAATATTCATCATTTGAGGTTGCTATTAAGTATTTGGAATAGTTTTAGTGAACTTAACCTGTCCACCTTACAAGTATTCAGGGTTAAATATGACAACTTTCCATATTTTAGGGTTTAATATACAAAATCAACAATTTTCAAGGTTAAAAAGTTTAAATATCAAAGATTTCGAATTTTATTCAGTTACACCTTCCCATTTTCTGTGATTTACAAGTCAACCCTTGATTTATACAATTTAATACATATTTGCCCTTAGTTGTTTATTAATTATTTAAACAATATCATTAATTAATCCATAATTAACAAAACAAGTCCTTATAGATTTCAAAATTGAAAAATTCATACTTTATACCATTAGAATACTGACCAAAACCTTCCACTTTTCCCCAATTTACACTTTCAGTCCCTCTATTTTAATAATTAATATATCTAATTACTTATATATATAATTAACCATTTTAATCCAAAATAATATCAATATGACATTTTATATAAACCCCCAACTTATTTTATACAGAATTATAATAAGTAATTATCAACCATGATTAAAACCAGGCCTCATAGTTTTAGACATTACAATTCACCCTTATACATATAAATCCATCGGCTAACTAATTAAATCAACAAAACCCTAATTTGATTTTTCCCAATCACCAACACAATTATTACCCAATCATTAGCATTAAATGCACCTGGAAAAATTAACAAAACCCTAACCCTAATTTGATTACACCTTTATTTCTTTCTTTCCCCTTATTTCGCAAATCGGCAAACCAAGAAAATCCCCAAATAATTATTCGAATCCTTTCTAAATTTTTCCAACAATTTTTCTGAGTCATATATGATATATAAAACCTTATAAAAATATAAAATGAAGTGTACAAACCTTATTTTGCCGATTTCATAATTATTTCGAAATTAGGGTTTCTAATTTGTTTTAATTCATATGATCAATATAACATGCATGAATATTTTTCCTATGTATATTATGAATTAGAATGATGAAAAATGAGATACAAAAATACCCTTGATGATCCTTGATGATTTGATGAATTAATAGTACCCGGTTGAGTTTATTCGAACAAAAATGATTACCACGATCGAACCAAAGCTCTCACAGATCTATCCACATTTTTCCCACCTTCCTTGATCTCCAAAACACCTTAGAAAAATGGTCTCAACCGTGGAAAAATTCTTGATGCCGCCTCTTGTATTTTTACGGTTTTCGGTGTAATTTGTTTTAGGGTTTTAACAAATAAAAATGCATAAGAAAATAAATAAAGTATTTTGGCCGAAATTATGGGCTTTCAAAAATAACTAAATCAGATTATAAAACTTGCATAATTATTTTGTTATTATCTTAATTTATTTTAGTTAATTTGTAAAATATAATTAAATAAATACATATAATTCGGCTAAAAATATATATACATAAATATTAATTATTTTTCTTATATAATATAAGGTATTTTAATCTTACATAAATTTCATAATTGTCATATGTTGTATTTTTATAATTTCTATAATTAAAATGAAATTTATGCATGCTTTTATGTAATTTTCTTGCATTAGGGGTATTTTGGTAATTTTACACTTGTTGAGATTTTTAGGTTTTACAAGATGTTTCATGGTTAAAGTAATTTTTATTAACATTAATAAGATATACATTCCTTAACCAAAAAATAGTGTCTTATGAATGGGTCAAATGGTTCGAAAATCACACAAAATGTATTTTCAATACATAGAACGTAAATCATTTTATTCACAAAATCTATGTTAATACAAATATTCACGTAAAAAGGATATTTATATTTAACTATCTTTGAATTTTGATAATAACAAATATAATGTCATACTACGTAAAAGTGTATGTAAACAAGTTATTTAGTCGTAAGTTTACTTGATGACGATAAATCAGTAAGGTATGAATATGATATTATAAAACGTAGTTAATGATCAAAGAATATTAAGCAAGAATCTTAGAGAGAGAAAGAGTGGTTGGACACTTCTAGAGAGAGAAACAAAAGAGTTAATAATGTTATTATGAAATGACCAACACCCTCTCCATGGAAGAAGAGGGCTTATATAGTTGTTACAATGGGGCATCCATGGGCTTGTGTACCATGGACTTTGCCCTGTTAGCTTACATTTAACCACACATTTAACTACGAGCTACGAAATACATTTTAGGAATGACTGAGACTTTTTCGTATTTCTAACAATCTCCCCCAAGGAAGGTCACTCCATTTTACAGGAACTTAAGCTCAACATTCTATAACTGTCTTCAATCTTGTTCGTAGTCTTGAACTCTTTCTTTAACTTATGATATATGTATGAACCTTTAGACTTTATCTTAGCTTGTTCTTTTAGCTTGACTTGCATGTGATCTTGGGCTTCTTGAGATCATCAGCCAACCATAATCTCGTCATCATCTTGAGATCGTTCGCATTCTTATGAACTTGTGACCTTCGGACCAACAAGCTCATACATTTCTTCATCTTGAAAGCTTCTATAACCATCTTTTATGAAATTCTTTAACTATATACAACCTTTAGTGGAACTTCAAGAAGACATCGATATCAAGTAACGAACAGTCCTTTAAAACATGACTCTGAGCTTACATAATGTCTTTTACCATATGTTGGTCTGAGAAATGAGCATTGGTTATCGATCAGACCGTCTTGGACAAGCTTTAGCCACCAAACGGGAATACCTATGGTTTTAGGTTAGTGATAATCAACAGATATAGACGAAAGTGTCTTTGTCACTTCTTCGAATATGGTTGCAATAACCATGGTTCTCCGTTAATCAATATAAATACTGCCTGTGATCAGGTAGAATTTAAAAGAATCTCCTTGACAGGGTTTTGCAGCTGCACTAGCCGTTCTCATTACCAGAGCGTCTCAAAGCAGAAAACATGGTAAAAGTGAATTGGTAAGTTACTATCTTCCTAATTGAGTCATCAATTCATGTTCATACCTTCCCATGCCCAGATACCCTTGTAAGGCTACCTATGGTCATGAGATCGGCCTCTTAAAATCAACTGATGTGTCAATAATAAAGTGTTTTGTGACACATCGAGAGTTTTTGCTAATTTAAAAATCTGTTAACCGTCAATTCATAAGCTGGACCGATTCGATATCCAGTATCATAAGTTTGATCCATGTAGGATCTCACAAGTCACCTGCCGCAGAGCTTGTTTGATGTTGGCTCTGGATGGATTCCCATCGTCGTTGTGAATACTTAAGTATCACTCTGATGTTATGGCAAGATCACAAGAATAATGCATAGGAATCTTATTATTTTACTTTTTTCAAGGTGTATGAAGAACAAGTGTGCTTTTGGATAGTGTCCTAATGAGATTTATTGATGATCTCTTTTGGCTCTAAACACTATATTGCGTTTTGGTTTTAGTAATCGGAGGCTGGAGCAGACTGCCACCTTTTCAATACCAACCAACTTAGAGTGAGAAAGTCGATAGAAATGTGTATAATCTCAGTGAGAAATAAAAAAAACTTCTATTGAGAGAAGTCTGAGTAGCTAAGGAGGGTTGTGCATTGCATCACTGGGTCCATGATGACTATCTTTAATACCAGACAAAATCTTAGTGTTTCTAATAGCATATGTATTGACCCGGTTTCTGCCTAAGTGTATGGAGGGCTTCTTTCTTTACACCATTTATCCTTATATTTCTTTTTCTTTCTTTAACCTCTTTAATGTTAATCCATCACGTCCTCATTATCATCTTGTTGGTTTTTTCCAGTGATAACTGATGTCATAAATAACATTATCCCCGATCTTACTTTACTCCTTTTTATATCATACTTAAGGACTTCTACTCTAACTAGTGAAGTGTCCCTGGGTAGATCCCTCCGGATCTGGCTGGATCATGGAACAAATACCTAAACTTAATCGCCTTATATCTTCTTGGAACATCATCATTTGGTCAGTCTTTTGGTATTCCCATTCTTGTCATTAAAACCATTTAAAAATCAATCAAGGTACTTGTGATCAAAATCAAAACTTTTTTACCCTGATGGTTTCTTATTTTTAAAATTGCTCCCCCTCCATATGTGCATCGATATTCAAAAAAGTTTTGCACATATAAGGAGGAATCTGTACTTGAGTCACTTAAGATCACATATATTAGCCATATATTTTAATAACATTTTCTCTTCTTATCAAAAATGTCAAATCGTTTGATATTTTGGATATCAATTGATTGAAATATTTCAAAAATGGAACATTTTACGGCTCCCCCTTAATTTATGAGGGGATTATATATAGTGTTGAGTACATATTTTGAAAGATTTTGAATTTATTAAAAAATTCTTTAAAAAAATTATGGAAACTAGAAGGGGGGAGGGGTTGAATAGTTTTTACCATTTTATAAGTAAAGCAATAAGTAAAAAATTAATCTACGAAGTATAAACAAGTAAGGATAGGAATGATCAAACCGATGACACAATGATTTACAGTGGTTCGGCTATGAAGCTCCTCTTCGTCCTACTCCGCTCCTCAAGTACCCAACTTGAGAGTTTTCTTTACTATGTCAACAAGTTCCCTTTAGGCGAAGAAAACCGTACACGTCGCTTACACTTTTTCCGGTACTAAGCTAAATACCAAGTTCTACTTTGAGATAGAACCAATCTAACACACTATGTATTTTGTGGCCTAAATACTAACCTATCATACACATATGATACACACAACACAAGAGATCCAAGATAAATGATTATCACAACCGTTATGACACAACTAACCTAATAAAACTTGAAGCTTCACGTTTCATTCTAAATTCTTCTGTTAACTTTAGCTGTCTCTTGATATTTTTCACATTTGTTGCCAGGAGTTTTTACGTGTGTTACACAACTAGGTTCAACTTCTGTTTTTTGGTTCAGACACTACTTTTTCATTAGTTGTAACAGACTTAGATGTAGACATCTCTTTTGGTACACTTAAACTTTCTGATTCAGACTCAGAAGAGTGCTCAGAGGGATTTCTAAAAGATCCTTCACTGTCATTTGATTGACAGGAAGAATGCTCATTGGATGAGTCATCTGAGTCACTGATTTCAGCTTTTTTGAGTCCCGTTTTAACCATAAACATACAAGAATCAATCAATTACCTCTTGTGTTTTAGGAGTATAGTCTCCAGTTAATGGATGTGGAACTCCTTTGAAATTATCATTCTTTGAAAATATACTGTATAAAGGTTTGTTAAGAAAATCTTCTTCTGTACACATAAACACAGTACGATTCATTTCTTCCTCATAACATAAAACCTCATTGTTTGATTGTATTTCATATCCTAAGCCAACTTTACTAGTTGAAGTCATACTGAATCAACTAATTTTCCAAAGATTTTAGAAGAATTTTTCCATGAATCTACTGTTATTCCTGCAATTGTTCCTTTTCTTTACAGCTTCATTCCTATTCACCCTATATTTTTTAAGCTTTTTCATCTTTTGCATATATTTCATTGCTTGAAATGTGAAGTTGATATTTAGAGATAATCTGCTTTGAAAAGTAACAACTTGAGCTTCCTAATTTCTTAACCAACCAGCAAAAGTATAGGCAAGTATTTTTTGCTTCAATGTTCACTCTAACGTAGATTTGTTTGTTCATCACAAAAATTAAAAACAATGGGTGTTTTAACTTATTAATATGAATCAATGCAAGTTTTAGAACATAATGATACCTCATTATTTGAGCTGATTGCCATGAGTGCATGATTTGTCTCTTCTTCCTCTACTGTATGTTCTCCCCAATTGACAACACCATCATCCATAGTCAGCAAACAGTTCTGATTCTGCTCTTTCTTTCCAGCTCCTTGATCTTGATAAAAAGAGTCTCTCTTCTTTCCATCATTTGTCCCCTTGGATGGGCATTTTCCCTAAGCAAAATGAACCAGTGTTGTGACATTTAAACATTTAAGCTCTTTTTGTCAAACCAACAGGTTTGATTCCATCAATCAGACTCTCCTTCTAGTCCTTCTTATAAAACTTCTTCTATCGAATACAATCATTGCTATCTGCCATTTACTGTCCATCCTTCAATGACCACCTCAATCAAGACTGTTGCTAGGTCTTCATGAAGCAAGTCAGATCTGCTGATTGGTTTGGCAAAGATTTAATAATAACGTCATCAGCAAAACCATCAGGAAACTTGTCTCTTTCTTAAAATTGTTTGAGAAGGAGAAGGAGTATAAGTAATGTCAGGCACCTTATGACCAGAATTAACCTGTTAGTGCTGCTCTTGCTGTTGTGAAACAAAAGCAACATTTTGAGCACTTGCAGATGATTTTGAGGTACTTGTAAGTTCTTGCTCAAAAACCCTAAGGTTATTATGCAAGTCATCAATGGATAAAGTGTTAACATCTGGTTTAGTTCTCATAGTCATTGCCAGATTTGACCAAGCTGGGGCAAAGATCTGAGAAACTTATGATTTGCATCATCAGTAGATACTTTAGCACCATGAGCTTCCAACTATGAGAGTAGTTGTTGGAATATGTCATATCCTTTTTCTAACCCTTCTGAACTTGATATAGTAAATGCTTCAAACTGTTTTTTAAAACAGCTTTCTGTATCTTCTTTGAATTTGCATTACCACCAAACCTAGTCCTTATGGCTTCCCAAATTTCTTTTGCATCATCCATTCCATGAAATCTTCTCAGATGATCCTTGGGAATGGCTATAAGTAAGATGGTTCTTGCCTTCCTTTCCTTTTCAACAACATGAATTTCTGCAGCAGATACTGGTGGCAGTATTCTAACAACACCATCTTTTCTAGTTGAGATTCTCTTCTTAGAATTTCCATTTTGAATTACCTTCCAAACATCATTGTTAATTTATTCATGGTAATGATCCATCTCTATGGCCCATATATCATACTCCTCCTTCTTTAGAATTGGGAGTTTGATATTTGAGATAGTGGTTGTTGTAAGAATGAGTTGTTGTTGTTGTTTTGGTTTATTGGTTGCAGTACCATTTTCTGATGCATCTTCATGGTATGATGCTTTATCATCACTAAGATGTTGAGAGAAATCATCATTAGCAGGTTGAGACATTTTTCTAGATCTAAAAGTTATTGTTTGTGTTCTTGTGATTCTTCTTACTCAGAGTCCCTCTAGAGGCTCTGGTACCACTTATAGGTCCAAAGTCTTGGATCTGTTTAGCCTTTTGTAAGACAATAGCTAACTTGAATAAATCCAAATCAACTATATGAGAGACAATGACTATGAATACTATGTGCTAATGCAGAATCTTAACATAAGTACTAAAAAGAACACAATGTAAAACTTTGCTATTTTTTATTAATTTCTATTAGAATTGTATTTCAAAATGTCATGATAAACATTGTGCCGTAGGGTTCCTTTTATACACCAAGGAAACCCTAATAGGCTTTACAAATGTGTAAAAGGATAATGCATATCCTTTCCTAAGATATCTCTAAGATAACTATTAAGATAACTATTCAGTTACATAAACAGACTTAACTAGACAAGATCAGTACTAACTATAGTACTGCCAGACTTAACTTAGTACTGACAGACTTAACTATGTCTACTAGACTTAACACTATAACTACCAGACTTAAGTCTGTTTACAATAATTCCTAACATTTTCTATCTTGGATTCTTATTTCTAACTATGCCGTAAGGGTTCCTTTTATACACCAAAGAAACCCTAATGGGCTTACAAAACGCGTTAAGTGATCATGCATATCTATTCCTAATATAACTCATGCATATCACATAAGCAGTACTAACTATATATGACTAATAATACTAAATATACAACTAAGAGTATTAACTATAACTGGCAGTACTAACAATGTACTGGCAGTACTACTAACTATTAGCAGTACTAGGTATAGAAGCTCTAAATCCTAACAACCGGGTTGTTATCTGACATTTAATATCAAACCATCAAGAAAAATTAGAAATGACATGTTTTGAAACTTTTGAACTCTTGCTCAAACTTCATTTACACGCCCGTGTCAATATTAATCGACATTTCTAGGTACGTAAATGTTATTGATTCCAAGAGACATGTCGAGAAGATTCTTTTGGTATTTTGAAATTTTCTATTTTTGTATTTGGTTTTTAAGATTTTATATTTTTGTATTTGCTTTTTCAAAAATACTTTCTAACACAATTAAAAATGGAATGTTAATACAAAGAAGATGATGATAGAATATTGTAACCTTTGCCCCTTCTGTGTTCTGAATATTTCAATTTTAGTCATTTGACTATATGATGTTTGTCAGTTTATTCAGATTTTATACCGTGCTGATAGCGGTGATTTTGTTGAGAATTGTGGTAATTATGGTTTATTGTGAATAATAATCCTTTTTAGAGGTTATTATTGTGTTATTTGCATTCCGGGTGGTTGACTCGTGAATTTTGAGAAAATGCCAAAAAACGAGTCCTAACACGTCTGTTAATGTCCAAATGAGTTTTGAAAGGTTTAAAGTATAAATATGTCATGTAAATACTCTAGGTTAACGGAAATGTATTTTTAAAGTGAATAAAAATGCTAATTAACTTTGGGGAATAATTTACGGTTAAGTTTTATGAGTATTTAAGTGATCCCGACACGAAAAGAAAAGCCCGAGACCCTCTTGGATACCCTAGGCCGGTCGAAACTCCTTGGAGACAAGGAGGCATGTGTTTAGGACTTATGTTGTTACAAGGACTAGATATTTCTTTTCATTTTCATTTTCAAACATGATCTCACACACCAAAAATATTTTTCTCTCTTTCTCTCTTGCACTCTTGGCGTCCAAATAAAGCACACACACAAACACTTTTATTTTTGAAGTTTTGATGAAGAAACATGAAGGTTGGTGATATATTAGGTTGATTCTAGTGTTCGGATATCCATTTAAACAACATTTGGGTTGTACAAGTTGATCGTCGTAAAAATTAATTTTTGGAAACAAAACGAATAAAAAGGGGTGTTTGGCTTGCGTCGAATAAGAAAAGAAACAAGGGGGTTTTGTTAGTTTTGATATTGTGGTCGTTAATTTGATATTTTGGACGTGCCATGGTTGGGCAACATATACTTGGCTAGAAATACTATTTTAGGCGATAATAGCTTGTACTAGCATTATGTTGACGGCAACATTTTTAAGCACTTCATGGTCTTATTTTAAGCTTAAGGCTTCATTCAACTCTTTCTAACACACGAAGTGGTTTATTATTATATATGTTGTGGTATGGCTTATGTATCATTAAGGAATAAAATTTCAATAGCTTATGGAGTTAAACAAATACTATACAGTCAGTACACGTACACGACTATAGTTACTTTAAAGAGCTTACATGGTACTAGTTTTCTATGGTGCCTTTGAGCTCACGGACAAAAGTCAAGCACAAAATAAAGCCATGGCTTAATTGTGGTACAGATTCTCTATTCATTCTAAGCTTATTATGTAATGTACTATGTTATACATAAATGTCACCCTAGTATTAGGGCTTATAAATCTATTAGTTATGTACGACTATAAGAGAGACCTTTATTGGACCAGCTTGTCTTGGCCAGTATAAAGCGCCAATACCCAATATTTAATTGCTTTACAAGAAGATTTTTGACGGACTATTATGTCGAAAGTAGAAGAATGTATTTTACGAATGATAATTATTCTATCTTTTCTCTTTCTACAATATCCTATTGGAAAGAAAGACGTTAATCTTGCGGGCAATAAAGTTTTAAGTAAAACGTATAAAGTGATTCTAGAGATTTTATGAGATTTTATGTATTAAAAATATGTGAAAAGTGGTCGAAATGGTAAAAAACGTGTTGAAATTAAGAGTCTTGAACCTTGGAACGAACGTAATATAAACGGTACAGGTCAATGTCGAAATTGTATTAATAACAAAGTATACATACTATAAACATTAACATACAAGACATGAGTTTTGGTATTTAAATAAATAAAATAATTATTTTGATTATAATTACTATTTATTATAAAAAGAATTCAATAAAAGACATAAAAGATATAAAAAAAATCATTCTCAAAAACTTCTCTCATATCTTATTAATGAGGTAAACATTATTATTTTAACCATATTAGGTTATTAATTTCTTTAGGAACTAACACACACACACAAATGAGACAATTCGAGATATATTATATAATTACATATTAATATAAATAGTCACTTACTCTATCATACTTATCAATTTTCTTTAAAACTAGTATAAGCTATATAAATGTTCAGATTATTCCAAATTACAAACTAGATATCTTAGAGGGGATGTGACGTCAATCCATCCATACCACTAAATAGTCTTTGTGTAATGTCACACAAAAACGCAATCTAACCTACTATTCAATCAAACGTGAAGAGCTAATTTTTGTAAATAAATCGTTTATTGGGACATTTATTGCGTGCCTACAGCGATCGTGTGCGCTGACGTGTTGCCTTCTGCTTGTGTGATATGAGAATGTTGGCTTTGCTTAAGACTTGCTTGCATGGTGAGTCTCTCGAACCCTATTTGGTTTGGCAGTCTAAATTTCCGTTAAGGGAGAAAATTGATACGCAACAATGAGTTTTCAATTGATATTTGAAACTGCGACTCTGCGATAATGAGTGCGATTTTGTTTTGGGACAATATAATGTGCATGTATGACCTGCTTCATGTGAATATTATTGATTTGCGCATAGATTATTTTGATCCGGACGGAGGTACTCCTACCTCAGATATTTGAGTGGTTAATTTGGATCGGCGGGGGACGTCCTACCTAGTTATTTCGCGATGTGGCATAGATCCGGAGGAGATAACGCCTACTCCTAATATTTAGTGTGTAGGTTATGTCTAAGTAACGCAAGACACACAATGTACGGCCTACCACTAGTACGTAAGAGTCCTGAAAACAGCCCTAAATATACGTTTTTGGTGGCGTTATTTGTATATATTTAATCATTTCTCATAAACTTTTGATACTTAATAGCATGAAATATGTGCAGGTTTACTGGAAGATATTCCAAGCTCAAACACAATAAAGATCGAGTATTTATACACCAAGGAAAACAATATTCAAGAAAAGATAAAGATTAAGCTCTAAAGTGCAAATGTACGGCGCACTTATCCCTTGTGCATTGCACTTCCTCTCAAGTCAATGGAATTAAAGACTTAGTCAATTGAACGCATTAACTCCACAAGTACGCCGCACAATTTCCTTTGTGCGCCACACTATCTATCTCACAATGAACAATAAATAAAGACTTAAATGCTACTGCATTAATACCCCAAGTACGCCGCACAATTCCCTTGGTGCGCCATACTACTTCAATAAACATTTAATTCCCTCGCATTTAATCACCAAGTACGCTGCACAAAATCCTTTGTGCGTCACACTTTCACCCCTCACTCAGCCTATAAATAGAGGCCGAATTTCATTCCATTTCATCCCATCCAATAATCAATCACATACTTACAAACCACTAAATATCCATTCCCCAAGCATAAACACCATATCCGTGGAGGAATCAAGATAAAAAAACAATCAAGAACAATGAAGAACGTCATACTAGTTTAGTAAAAGAATGAAGTATGTTAACAAAGCAAGTTATGTTATGAACCTCTTAGCCATGAGAGGAAAAATCTCTCATGACTACTCGGAGATGTTATGATAATGAATAAGTGATTGGTATGATCATGATCTCTTTAATCTCGAGCTTATGTTGCAATCATGTTATATCCTATCTTATTGGTTTTCGCTTATCAACTTAGATTATATAATCATATCTGTATAGGTTGAAAGACCCGTTATGATCTATGTGGTTTTAAAGATTTGTCTATTATCTTTAACGTCTGTGTCGAGAAATCCACTTTTGTAAACTGCTAAACAAAATAAGCTTTGATATATTAGAAACTGCATTATTTGAGTGACACATTTGGTCTAGTTAACTAAATATACGTCTTGAGTTAATCAAGTTAATTTGTGAAAATGTTTTCTGACGAGAAATCATTGTTAAAAGTTAAGGTTCCATCTTCGAGGTCTTAATCATTTCCAACACTTATGAATTATTTTTAACTATCCGAGTAGTCATCTTTATTATCACTGGTAAAAAGTTATTTACGAAATTGTTAAAGTCTATTCTCTTCTGATTATTTGAATACTACTCAAATCCTTGTGGACGACCTGGTCTTACCTAAAAAGAATATACTACATACGTGGGTTATACTTTTTCCCGTGTGTTTCCCTATAATAAAATTAGTATTTTCAGTCATTATAAATTTAAAGCTTTTGAAACACATCAAAGTTTTTGACGCCGCTGCTGGGGATTTTTTAAGCTATTCTGTAATTAACTCTGAAAAATTACTTTAACTCCCCCTATTTTTCAAAAAAATCACCGTACAGTTTTCTAGCAAACTTACACAAACAATTTCTCCTTTGGATGCATACACGTGCTTCCAATTCTGAACTTGTTGAACCTTTACCCGAACCTAAATGCACTATGAATTGAAGACTTCGTCGACGAAATAGAAGAGTTCCACACTATCAAAGAAATAATCCACCTCAACACCCGAGAATTATCTATCCGCCAATTCTCAACATCAATTACTTCCATCACTTTCTTGATATTCTTAGAAATTACAATCCAATGGATGATGAACCTATGTGGGCTGCCGACCATGTTGTCGCACCGACTCCTAGTTCCGCAATTACTATTCCTGAAACCGCAAACGAATCTGCTATTAAAGGTAACCACTTGACTATCGTCAAAGGAAACCAATTTGATGGTAGAACCAAAACCTATCCTCATAAACACATTCATGAATTCCTCAGAATCTATGACATGTTTAAACACAGAGATACCAAAAATGAAGATGTCCGCCTCATGATGTTTCCCCTATCACTCACTAGAGAAGCAAAAACATGGCTGGACGAACTCAACGAAGGAACTATCGAAACTTGAGATGAACTTCGAACTGCTTTCATTAGATGATTCTTTCACCCAGCTCATTTTGATCGACTCCTCAGAAAAATCCGAGCCTTTTCTCAATATGAAAACGAATCTCTAACCGATGCTTGGCTTCGTATGAAAGAAATGCTCCAAAACTGCCATGGTCATAATCTATCCAAAGGCAATATTATCAAAATCTTTTATCATGGTCTCAGTGAAATAACCCAAGAAGTTCTAAATTCCGCAACTGGTGGTATTTTTCTCAATAAAACACCAAATCAAGCTTATCAGCTTCTCGAAGATAAAGTGTTACTCAAGCTCGATTGGGCTAAAAATCAAAAAACCAAATCATCTCTTAAGAAAACCATTGCTTTTGCTGATGAAGGTAGAAGTAATACTGACACTGACAAAATTATGGCCCGAATGGATGCCATGACCATAAAAATGGATGCTCAGTACAAAGAACTCCAATCTTGTGCTAAAAAGCCAACACCAGATCTTGACGATGATGACATGCCCATGTCTCGTGAAGAAGAAGCTAAATTCATGCAAACTTTCTGTAAAACTCGTTTTTACATTGATTACCGTGACCGAGACTCGAATCGCGATAATTGGTGTTCAAACGGACGAAATGATTACAATCGAGACAACTACCGATCCAATACCGATGATAAACCTTACGATCTTCAAAAACAATTTAATGATTTCATGAAATCTCAACAATCAACCAATACTTTGTCAAAGAAACATTCATGGACCTCAAAACTAAACTTGAAACAGTAGCCAAAAATCATCAAGCTCCAATCTAAAACCTCAAAACTAAGTTTGACAGGCTCGCTGACAAGAAATCTGGTCAACCTTCTGGATCTCTTCCCAGCAACACCCAACCAAACCCCCGATGTAGCAACTCTAAAGCTTACCAACAACTGCAAGCTCGTAATGAGCATGTGAATGTCGTATTCACAAGAAGTGGTAAAACCTATAATCCACCAGATAACTCGGACGATCAACAGAATAAATCCGAAAACCCTATCAACTTCGATAGTGATGATGAAGACGATGCACCTACACCACAACCAAAAGCTCAACCCATAAAACTAGTCAAAGAAACACCATTACCCAAACCATACAAACCAAAGATTCTGTATCCTCAACGCCTTAGAAAAGAAAAAATGGAGGCCCAATACGGAAAATTCCTTGACATCATCTGAGCCATTCGAATTAACGTACCTCTTGTCGATGTCTTAGCCGAAATGCCTAACTATGGCAAATTTCTCAAAGAACTCACAAGCAACAAACATAAAATTGAACAAATTTTTGCTGCTTTCCTAAGTGATGAAAGTTCAACGATGATCCAAAATAAAGTTCCACCAAAACTTGGAGACCCAGGAAGTTTCCTTATTCCATGTAATTTCAACAAAACTTTCTCCTG
>BQNB010035256.1:0-50996 GCA_026074375.1 Tanacetum coccineum | reverse complement strand
TTTCATTTTAGAAGGCGCCAATCGATAAGGTGTCTGTGCTACAGGTGTAGCACCAGGTACTAAATCAATTTGAAACTCTACTTGTCGAGTTGGAGGAAGACCCGGCAAGTCCTCAGGAAATACATCAAGAAAATCTTGAACAATGGGTACGTCCTCAAGTCATTTCTCCTCCGACTTGTCTTCCGCCTTTTTCGTAGTAACATGTGCCAAAAAGATAGGACATCCTTTTAGCAAATATTTTTGAGTTTTGGTGCACGAGATGATGTTCAATCGTGTCTCATTTCCCCGGTTACTCCCGTCACCATGAACGATTAGAGTTTCATTTCCACAGGGGATGCGAACAATCTTCTCGGCACACATAATGATTGCTTGGCCAACCAATCCATACCAATTATAGCATCGAAGCTACCAAGTTCTACGGGCATTAAATTTATGTTGAATGGGTGGTTCAGGAGATTTAATGTACAACCCCTAAGAATAGTGTTCAACCCAATTATCCTTCCGTCGGCTAATTCAACATCATAATAGTGATCCAAAGTAGATAGTGTGATGTCAATTTGGGAACTAAATGCAGTGGACACAAAACTCCTATCAGCACCAGTATCAAATAAGATAGAAGCATAGCGGTTGTTGAGAAGGAACGTACCCGTCACGACATTAGAATCTGGGTTTATCCCCGCATGCCCTACTAAATACACCTTCGCTGGAGCATTGGCATTTCTAACCTCATTACCACGGTTGTTGTTGTTGTTGTTCTTTAGCTTCGGACAGTCTGTCTTGTAGTGTCCCTGAACCCCACACTCGAAGCAAGTAGGCCCTTGACCTGTCTTCCTCTTTGGTTACTACCCGAAATAACACTTGCAAAACTTCTACAATTTTGCCCTAAGTGACCAAATATGTTGTACTTGTAGCATTTTGGAGCACATGGACCATTATGGTGGTAATTACATTTGAGACACAAAGGTTTAGATCATGTATACGGTTTATTATCACCAGATCCTGTAGTGTAGGCTCTGCCAGTGTTTTGCCTCTTGTTTCCTTGTCGTTGTTGGTTTTGATTGTTTTGGGAAGTGTTTTCAAACTTCCGCTTGTTCTCAGCCTGCCTTTCAGCGATAGTGTTGATTTTCTTATCCATCAGTTCGGATGCCATTTCGGTAGCCTCCTGCATGGTTTTCGGTTTCGATGCCACAACACTTCCCTGAATCATGTCGGGCAACCTACCGACATACCTTTCAACCTTGTCTGATTCTTCAGGAAACATTCTAACATACAGTAGTGCTAGTTCTTGGAATCATTGATTGTACCCTGTCACATCGGTACCTTTCACTTTCAAATTTCATAACTCACCCACGAGCTTATTCATCTCATTCCTCGGACAGTACTTGTCAGTCATTTTCTTTCTCGGATCTGTCCACGTCATTGCATACGCAACATCCTGACCAACAATCCTAACGTGGGAGTTCCACCATGTCAAAGCACCTGCGATAAGTGTACAAGTGGAAAACTTGATCTGATTATCCACCGAGTAGTTGCTTATGTGAAACACAGTCTCCATCCTTTCAAACCATTGAGTTAATTTAACAACTCCCTCAATGCCTTTGAAATACAGAGGTTGACACTTCATGAAGTCTTGATAGGTGCACTCTTGAGCAACGCATTCAGTCCTCCTGACACCCGTTCCCGAGGTATGGCTGTCATCGCCATTCCTAGTTACATCACGTGCTGCCAGTGCAGCAGTGACACCTTGATCAATCATTACCTGAAGTTGGGCATTGGTGACAGATATGGTAGTAGTTGTTGTTTCTGGGCTGGTCTAGCCCTCGTGGTTCTTTTCGGTGCAATTTTCTTCAATCAGAAAAAGTATAACACTCATTAGATTTCATAAAATCTTAACCATGACATAATATATACACGATAATTAAAACAAGATCACATCCCACAGTGAAATATATAACTGAACTGAGTTCAACACTGGTATAGATAAATTGACATTCATTCACACAAATTCGATTACAACCAAAACATATTACATTCCTGACATAACACCACCATTCTATATATACATGGAAAACATACACGATTTCTTGATACAAGAAATGAAAATACAAATCTTACTACCGTGCTAGCTGGGTATAAAACCCATAATACTTAGCTGGCTATATACAAAACAACTAGTCATAACCTGATCTATGAACTACTACCGGCCTCCTCCGGTGCAACTGGTTGTGCTGGACCTCCAGAGGGTCCCTGCTATCCCTGCAGTGTTGTCACCTGTCCTTGTAAAGTGGTCACATGTCCTTGTAGTGACTGTATCAATTTCAAAGTCAGCACAAGCTGCTCCTTTTGGGTACGGTCAAATGTTTGTAATGCTGCAATCTATGCCTGCCTCCTGTGGTCTACATGTAGCATCTCTGAAGTCATAGCCTGACTCCTATGGTCAACTGCCTACAACTGTGAAATCACTGCCTGCTGACCCATTACTACAGAACGTAATGCCATAATCTTTGAACGTGTCATATAGCTAACCTCTATGGAGCATCCCCATGCCTCTCGGGAAACTAGAGCCTCCTGATCTAGTAGTCGTGCAGTCTCATAGTGGTACCGACTATCATCAACCAATGTCTCAACACTTTGATACATCTGGGTCTACCTGTCCTGAGTATCCCCTATCACAGCATAGATATCCTGCGTGTCCTGCTCCTGGACTGCAGTAAGCTCAGTCACCCTAGTATTGACCCCTTCAAGGGTCATCGGTGCTACCTCCTCAACAGTCTCTCTCAGGTCTACCCAAACATCTCTAATCCCATAGCCGACCTCCTCGGCTCTCTATCGTCTGATCTCGGTATCCATAGTACCGACAAACCTATAGTCTGCCCTACGACCTCTAGTCGGTCTAGCGGCAGCAGCAGATGAACCCTCTCAAATCTCGTACCTAGGACCAAGGTCAACACCCAACCTCTTCCGAGGTGGTAGTGTAATCTCAGGCCTGTCTGTCCTGCGGTCAGACAATAGTAACTGCAAAGGTGGTGATGAAGTAGGTAGTGGTAATGGATGAGAAGTGGATGGTGTCTTGTCTCTTAGCCGGATCATAGCAGCCCGATAGCCCAACAGACGAATAGGGCTAGCAGGTGGTGAGGTAGGTAATACCGATGCTGGTGGTGATGCTGGAAGTGGGGGAGATGGTATCTGTGGTAATGGAGATGATAGTGGAGCAAGTAGTGATGGTGGTGGAGTGGTTAAGGCAAGAAGTCTCTCGACCTCTTCCCTAGGAGGAAGTGCTATGGATTGCTCATCCCGGATAGATATCCTGGCAGTCATACGGTGTACAGGTGGGACAGAGTCGGCCGAAGCTGGGTGCTCCTCCTCCTCCTCCTCATCATCATCGTTATCCCTATTAGCAGGGTAATCAGTTGGATCCTCCTCGGGATCCTCATCGTCCTCCTTTGGCTCCTCCTTCAGATCAGACTCAGGAACATATCCTGGTGAATCTGCAGTGGGTGAGGCAGCAGCAGGTAGTGGTTGCTCCTCGGCCGGGAGTATCTTATCCTCTTGTGGCATGTACTCAGGGTACATCGGCTCAGGAATAAAGTCCAGTGAGGGTGGTGACTGTGGCTACTCGGGGCCAGGCATGTAGTCAGGCAATGGTGGAACCTGATAAGCAGCCATTATGTAAGCATATGGGTCCTTTGGCATAATGGGTGGTCCATCGACTCCTGGTGAACCAATGTCTGACCCATCCTCAAATGGACTGGATACTGCCGTGTAGGTGACCGTGGAATCTTCTGAATCCGACATAACTGTATATGAAAATCCAAAATAACTTATATTAGTATTTAATATAAGACTCTTATAGTAATATACATTTATATCATAACATGTATATCAATCATGAATATCAATCATGCATTCATCTAGCCTAACCGACTAATGCACAAGTAGTGTATGTATGTATGTATGCATGTATGTCCCGTGAAAAGTTGTTTTGTATATAAGCAATGTTTGAAAACGGTTATAGTCCAGCAAAAATATTTTGACCTAGTTCTCTATAACCTTGGCTCTTGATACCAATCTGTAACACCCCCAAAATGGCTCGCAGTGGAATAAGGGTCCGGGGCATGTCACATCTTAGATCAATAACACAAGATATATATAGAACGACCATTAAAAGTCGTTTAAAACTGATACATTGGATTTAACAAACATTTGTTACAAAAAGCCCGAAGCTTAACTTCTTCATTGTCCATATTACAAAGATACTAGTTCATAATACATGATTCCCAAAATATAATGCAACCATATCTTTAAGCATGTCATCCCAAAATACAAAATCACCAATGTATCGCTTGCACCTTGTGCTTACTGACCTCCTGAAAAACATTGCTTTAAAACGTCAACAATAATGTTGGTGAATTCATAGGTTTGATAAATCGTATAAGGTTGGACCACAAGATTTCCCCAAGTATATGATAATGCAGGAGATGCAAAACATCACATAATTGTAATTACGTTGCTCTAAGCTCATGACACTGAAGCTCGACATAAATATATGGCAATATATAATTGCCCACATTGCCCGTATTGATGTTCTAACCCGCAACATCCCTAATCCGACATGGTATACGTTCGTTTGCCTAGTGATAGCTAATCACCCGAACGGGGTTGTCAAACCCAATAGATCTATTCATAACATTCGCGCTTACTGAGACCAATCCAATTGGTTATACCATAATTAACAGTTCATGATAATGGGCTCAACTTGGGTTATCGCTACTTAGGCAACACGTAATCATCGTATAAATATTATCCACTTGTGTCCAGTTATAAAACAATTGCATGTTTTCCACCCCAAAACTTATAAAACAAAACCATGTAAAATGTGGGGCTATGAACTCACCTTAAGTGAGCGAATACCAAGTATATCACAGTAACTGCGTCACGTAAACCGTCAGATGCAACCTATTTAATTTAAGGCCGTATAAGTACCAAGTATGATGATTAACATCTACCATATACAAGTCTACATAGCTACATCACCATCTAATTGTTTTGGTAAAATTGTGTTTAATAAGTAAAAACGTTTATAATTACCGTTTCAGTAAAACTGGCATAACTTTTGCGTTTTAAGCCCGATTTTGACGTTTCTTATGCCCACGCTTTCGTATTAGGACGAGTTATCAAAATTTGACATTTTCAAATTTTGGACCTACTGGTGAACAGTAACTTTTACTGTTCACACCAGATCCTAACTTTATTTATATCGTTTTTGTTATCGTAAAACCCGTAAATGTCGTATTTTCTTCGTTATAGCTCCGTTTTTAGCGATTCTTTCGAGCACGTTCTCGTAATTGAAAGTTCTATTGATTTATGAGGTTTACCAAAATAAAAGTGCCAACATACCAACAACGTAATAATTAAGTTTAGTTTAAGTTTGTAATGTATTTTATTTTATTATGTAATGTTTTTAAACGTATTTGAATAATTCAGTATTTATATTTTCAAATTTTAAATTCCAACGGCTATTTTTCATTATAAATACCCCTCATCATCTCCTCATTTTTTCACACAACTTCTTATCCAACTCTATCACACATTCAAACCACTTTTATACACACACTATGGCTAACGAACAAAATGAGGTGCGAGATGCTATCATTAGCCGACTATGAAAGGAACAAGAAAAGGAGTACCAGTTGATTAACAATTTGTTGGGAGAGATAAATCGTTATATGCTCCAGATACTAGACCGGGCTGAAGAGGAAACGAAGGTGACTTCGCTACCTCTCGACGACCCACTAAAAACCTTTAGTTTGCAAACTCTGCGTTTGAGCTCGGTATCGGATAAGCGTATTGCAACTATCTTGGAGGCGGCTAGAGAAAAAGTGATTGACAACATAAATAAGAGAGACAAAATCATCAAGACTTACCAAGCAATCTAAGATTGTGTTCTCGTATCGTTTCATGCGTTTACGTTTTATCTATGTATTCTTTTTAATTACGATTTGAATTTTGTTGTTATGTAATGTTTTTTATTATTTATGTAATGTTTTTTATTATTAATAAAATTTAAATTTGTTGTTAAAAAAATTAAAAATGAAAAAAAAATAAAGGCCATCTTATAATGACAAAATGACGAATGTAGATCGCCGGAGAAAAAAAGCTGATATGACACCGAAAAATGCAATTTTGAGACGGAAAATGAAACAATGAGTCACATTCGCTTGAAGCAACCTCTCCAAGCATGCCCCACACCTGTTACCAAATAACTGACCCCCTTTTAACTTACGCATCAACCACTTGTAACTTACGCATCATCACTTGTACCTTCACATTCCCCCAAAACAAAACAAAACAAAATCACATCACCCTATCTATCCTTTTCTTTCCCTCTTTCAAACCCTGATTTCCCTAAAATATGCAGCAATCTCACTCAAACTCCGTCGCATCTCCGCCGTCAGACGACGGTGCGGCGGCGGAACAGAGGTTGCGTGAAGCGGAGGAGCGATTGCGTGAGGCGATTGAGGAGTTGCAGCGACGGCAACGGCGAGCGAAGATGGTGTATCCGGCGTGTGATCACGGTGATGAGACGTCGTGTGTAGCGAATGCGATTGGTAATTTGTGTCAGAGTTTTTTGTTGTCGTATGGTGTCAGAGTTGGGATTGGGATATTGTTGCGTGCGTTTAAGCTCGCCAGACGGAAGTCCTATTCTTCGCTTCTCGATCTCAAGGTAAGATTGCGTAATTTCGGAATTGAAGTTGATTACATATATTATTATATGATTGAAATGTGACAAGTAGTGTACGTTGATGGCGTGATTTATGTAGCGAAATATGTTTAGAGTTTGAACCAGTTAAGTTAGTTAGTTAAGAAGTGAAATGTGACAAATATTGTATGCTGAGCGGATAATCTATGGCTCTGAATTAAAATTGTAGCAATATATGTTTGGATTTTTAATTAATTAGGTTACAGATTCGTTTATGTTTAGCGGCTGTAGTGATTCAGTAATGTCGATTAATGAAAAGTCGACCAGCTTTGTAGAAACACACATACACACTTGATTTGAATGAAATGTGAGAACTAGTGTATGTCGATGACATGATTTATGCTTCTTGAACTTGGAATTGTAGCGAAAAGGTGTTTAAGTTTTTGAATTAGTTGAGTTGTAGGTTTGTTTATGTTTAGTAGCTGTGGTATTTATGTAATGTCGATTAACGAGTAAGCAAAAGTACTTAACATGCTACTTGGTTGAAGTTTAAGAAATCAAATGTGACGAGTAGTGTGAGCTGATGATCTATGGTTCTGAATCAAAATTGTAGGAATTTGTTCGAATTTTGGATCAATCGATATACATTCTACAGGTCTTGTTTATGTTTTGCTAAAGTACTTAAACCGCTACTTGATTGTAGTATAAGAAATTAAGTGTGACTGTTAGTGTATGCTGAGCTGATGATCTATTGTTCTTTATTGAAATTTTAGCGAAACATGTTCAAATTTTTGTATTTGTTAGCTTACAGGATTTATATATTGTTAGCACTTGTAGTATATATGAAATGTCGCTTAACAAGCTTTGTGGAGACGGACAATAAAAAGTAGTTAAGAATCTACTTTTACTTTAAGCTAGGTAAGTGACTAAGGGATGGTGTTCTATAAAGGCAAGCATATCAAGAAATATAAAAATAGGATTAAGGACTTGTTATAAGGTGTTTGTATCATAACATACTTACATAGAAACCCTGAGTTTAGTTTTTGAACATATTTTTTGTGTGTAGAAGCTAGAATATAGTCTTTGTAGTCTCTTTAAGGGAGAAATTGGATTCAATTGTATGTGTTATGAACGGATGCATTTGAGATGTGTTCAATTTGAATTTAATGTGACTAGTAGTGTATGTTGATTCATGGTTCTGAATCGGAATGGTAGCTATCGATGTTCAAATGATGAATCAGTTGAGTTAAGGTTTTTTTTTTATGTTTAGCACATAGTCACAGGAAACGCTGGCTCAGCCGCGATCTACGTTTCCGATCGTTCGTACCGCGGTACGATCGCGTCCTGGATCGCTCGGGATCGCGACCTGGATCGCCAATTTTGGCGTTCCGGTCAACGACGGTCAACGATTGTGATTTTCCGGTGGATTGCTTTATTTTCCGGTGGACTGCTTTATTTTCCAGTGGACCTCTTTGAAAGAGGGAAAAGTGAAAGAGGGAAAAGGAAAGAACGGCTGAAAGAAAAAGTAGTTACCCTAATAATGTAGCTTTTTTTATTCTTTTTATTTTTTGGCCCAACTCAAAAGCTACATAAATGGGCCAACTCATGTTATTGAATTTGACCCAATATTACCTTTTATGTTAATTAGTAGTGGGTTTTACTTAAAATAAAATGCATAAATGATATAAAATTTGCAACAATTGTATAAAGTATATAATTAAAAATGTTAAATATAATACTCCCTCCGTCCCACATTAAGTGTCCACTTGACTTTTTCAAAGTCTTTTTTTCTTCAACTTTGACCTTAATGATTTCTTCTTATGTTATATGATACTTGATGCAAGATATATGAATGGATAGAGTTTTGAATATATTTTTCGTTGGTATAATTTTCGTTCAATATTATATAACACAAACAAAAATATGTACTGGTCTAAGATCAAAGTTGATGAAAAAAAGACTTAAAAAGATTCCATTGTGGACACTTAACAAATATAGGACGGAGGGGAAGTAATAAATTAATATAAAAGTTTTGTAATATATTTATATATATATATATATATATATATATTATATATATATCATATTATATATATATATATATATATATATATATATATATATATATATATATATATAGGATAAAGATAAAATAAAAAGACAAATATTCGTGAGAAGGATAAAAAGAAAACTTTTTTTTAAAAAGTTCTCGAAAAATTCCAAAAAAATTCCATTAAATCAGGTATGTTGGTGCATAAAACTTTTGTAAAAGAAGTTTTTCTAATTTTGAGTTTTTATACGTTTTTTTAATGCGCAAAAAAAGAAATTTTGATGCACAAAAAAATTTTGATGCACAAATTTTTCGACTTGTTATAGTTTGATGCGCAATAAAATTTTGATGCAAAAAGTCAAAAGAAGTTGGGTACAAAAACGAATTTTTGATGCACAAAAAACCGATTTAATGCACAAACGTTTTTTTTAATAAATTTTTTTCGGCAAAACTATCCACTTTTAGAAAAACTTCCTTTACAACTTTTTCATGCACCAACATACACGATCTTGTGGAATTTTTTCAGAATTTTTTGAGAACGTTTTTAAAAAAATAAATCTTTTTATCCTTCTCACGAATATTTGTCTTTTTATTTGATCTTTATCCTATATATATATATATATATAAATGGTACATGGTACCAAATTTGGTACATCGTACCAAATTATATGATACATCGAACCAAAGCGAACTGGAACGTACCGAAATGAGCCTACCCCCGCTCGTACCGAATTTTAAGGACCCCGCGAACCGCGTTCCTGTTTCGCGATTTCGTACCGGAGCGTACCACGTTCCATGTGACTATGGTTTAGCAGCTGTAGTATCTATGTAATGTCGGTTAACGAGTTATGCAGGCACATCAAAAGTACCTAACAGGCTACTTGATTGTAGCATGTTAAGACATGAAATGTGACAATTAGTGTATGCTGAGCAGACGATCTATATGATTTTGGATAGAAATTATAGTGAGATATGTTTGGATTTTGATTTTGATACGTTTAGCGTTTGTAGCACATATGTAACGCCGGTTAATGAGAAAGTCAACGAGCTTTGCAGACACACACTTAAAGCAGTTCACATGCTATTTGATTGTGTGTGTTACATATATACTTATGTTTAGCAGTTCTATTTCTTATGTAATGTCGGTTAACGAGAGTCAATGAGCTTTGCAGACTCGCACATACTTAAAGTAGTTAACTTGCTATATGATCGTAGTTAAAGGGGCAATTAGCAAACATATCAACAAATGTGACAATTATGTAGGCTGAGCGCATGATCTATGGTTTGGAATTGAATATGTTGCTAATCATGTTCATGATTCGTATCAGTTAGCACATAGATTTATTTGTGTTCAGCGAGCTTTGCAGACACACAGACACACATAAAGTAGTTTACGTGATACGTGGTTGTAGTTATAAGGTAAAATATATCAAGAAATGTAAGTATAGTTTGTCACACATGACAGCATTTGTATCCTTACGTTGTAAGTTAAGTGTAAGTAAAAGTTCTGAACATATCATAATCTATTTTTGCCATAATAAGCTAGATTATAGTGTAATTATTAATGATCATCTTTCCTTTTTCCCCACCTCCTACTAACCTCAACCAAGCATGCATCATTGGAGTAATTAGTTATCAAAATCATGACAAGTTATATGGATATTAATCCACGAATTACAAGATAAATCAAAAGTCGGAATGAGAAAGACATACAAAATGTATATATTTTGCAGCGTGGACGCATATTTTGTCATTCATTTATCGAGCTTTCTTTGAAGCATATTTTGTGTAGTTAATAGCTGAGTTGTATGCAGCAACTCGTATCAGAGAAGGATCTGATTGTGCGAGAGGAGGCATGCAGGGTCGGTTTACTTTTTGGAGGGTTTACTGGGTCATACCATGCCCTTAGATGTTTGTTAAGGAAGTGGAGAAAGAAAGAAACACCTTTTAATGTGTAAGTTACTTCGTAATAAGTTAAAAGATTCTTTTTTATATATTTCTTTTGGTGATAAAAGATTAGTATCCTGAATAAAAGTAGATTTATGTAAGTATATTTAGATTTTTATAAATATGTTATCCCAGTTTATCTAGTTCACATATATGACTTTGTTAAAGGTGATGATGGAGCAGAATTTTAGCAGGTTCCATCGCAAGTTTGTCTATTTTAGCATTAGATGATCCCAATCGGAGGCGTACACTTGCTCTATACCTTCTAGCTAGACTTGCTCAGGTACGTAACTAACGTTACCATCCATGTTTATGTCATATAAAAAACAAATTTAGAATTTATGTTTGGAGAATCGGTTGGTGGTGCAAAACTTAAATCTTCTCCCATGATGCAAAACTTCAGATTTTTTTTCCTAAGATGCTCTAATTTGCTGTTTATCAGTGTGCATATAATTCTGCAAAATCTAAGAACAAGTTCCACTTTTGGGGAAGCTCGTGGAGGCATGGGGATTCATTACTCTTTGCTTTATCATGTGCTCAGGTAACATGGATTACTATTGCTCTTTAGATTTTCTTAGTTGCAATATATCTTTCAGATGGTCATCTTGTTTCTATTTCAATAAGATCTAATAGTACGCATAATGATAATCTTTCTCAAAAATATCAAAAACTCGCCTGTACATATGCAGATATTAATCGTAATTATCCTTTAGCATAATGGGCTGCGTATCTGCATTCCGGTGATGTTATAACAGATGAATTTACATCTAAAATACACTGTTCAACCACCACAGGTCATGTATGCTTTTGTGATGCGTCCTGAGAGCTTGCCAAAATCATATCAAGATTTTATTCAGAAAACTGGGCCCGTTGCTAAGCCTGTATACAAGGCTGTGAGGGAATGTTGTAGAGGTTCTCCTGTAGATGTTGCTTCTCTGTCTTCTTACTTATCAACCGTGAAGGGTGCTGATTTAGTTGCTTTGCAAGAGTTCCCTTCTATCATACCTTGTTCAGTAATTCATCCAGGCACAAAATCATGTTTGGCTCATAACGCTTATGCAACATCGGCTACATTTAGGAAAACATTTCCGCTATACTTTTCACTAACTTTTGTACCTTTTGTTGTTCTGCGTCTACAAAAGGTTAGTTTTCCCATGCATTCTTGTTTTTTTCTCTTAAAACACTTCTCATTATATGATATCCGAGGTGTCAATTTCTACCTGTTTACTTATAAATGGATCAATTTGGGTTATGTTATGTTTTGTCTCTGACGGGTCAACCGAAAGGTATTAGCTCAGAAGGAAACAAGTCAAATGGGTTGATAATCACACACAATGTGTTTTTAATGCATACAACATCCTATTCTGCTCTATTCAAACATTACATACATATTGTGATGATATAATTTTGTAGTCATGTATAACACACTAAAATTGTACCAGTGTATGGGTCAATCCAACCTGTATTGACTCATACCAAAGATTGCCCGTTACTCGCCAATGACACCCCTATATGGTCTCAAAGAGTGGTCGTTGTTGAATATATTCGTTCTCCCAGACTCTGTCTTCTTGAGTTGATATTTGTAATGTTTGTAACAGTTTATGGAAGCCCCATTTAGAACCAGCTGGTATGCAGTCACGGGAGCAGTTCGGTCAACAGCATTCTTGTCTTCTTTTGTTGGAATATTTCAGGTAGCTCGTGTTCATATACATACCTGCTTGTGTTTATATATATATATATATATATATATATATGCCTTACAGTTTTTTCTTTGCAATGCAAGGGAGCCATCTGCTTGCACAGAAAGGCGGCATCACAAGACCACAAGCTTAACGTGTCAAGTCATCAACTATGGAAGGCCGGGGCTGTTGAGGGTTTAAAGGATCTTGGATGACGACTTTGAAGGCAGAAGGTAAGGTAAGGATGGTCGATAGTAGAGTTATGGACCTCTATGAAGGAGCCACTGGCTTAGGCCAGACAAAGAGGGGCTGGTTGAGTGTTGTGGAGTGGATGAATCTTGATGGTTTGGTTGATGAAGAAAAAGAAGGTAGTGCTGTTAGGTCGTTTTGCAGATCTTGTTGACTGTAGTGATGAAGACTTTCTTGTATGTGTTGATGGTCGGCCTGATGGTATGATACTTTGAAAGAATTTATACACCATTAGTGAGGAAGTGTAGAAAGTTGTGAGTGTTTTATTAGCTGATTGAAAGTGAGTGAGGTCTTCAGATGGGATTTTACCAACTACATGCCTAAATGTGAAATATTAGAAATTAATATGACATGGAAGTAGTTTAGCCACTAAAACTGTGAGATTATTATTAGGTGGTAGCTTTACAACCATTTAGTTGTGAATGGCTTGATTTGGGGTTTGTATTGTAATCTCAACGCCTCACATGTTTAAAATAAAAGCAGGATTTCAGGTGAACACGCCTCACGCATACTAGTTACCAACCCTTACCCAACATCCATTTGTGTAAACGAGCTTCTAGGACATGAACAAGCATATACAAAACTAAATGCAGAGCAATGTAAAGGGAAAGCTTCAGACGCTAGGAGTTATATACAGGTGGCTTACCCTTGACTCTAAGAGGTAGATTTGACCAATGTAGATAGACCGAGACTCATAAGACTTTTCTGTTCTTCCATTTCAGGTGAAGATGCCGGGTTACGAGGGGGTGAAAGAAGCCTGGGTTCACAAAGTACAAATGAAATCTTTAGCAAGGATTCATATCAGGCTTGAATGGCATAATATAATTAGCTCATTCCCAAAGGTTCAGGTTGACACCTAACAGGTGTTTCTGTATGTAAACAGGTTGACACCTTATGTTATAGTATTCATGAATACTAAAAGTACACAATGGTGCAGAAGGCTCCTTTACTTGTCAACTTTAAAATCGATATAAACTTTTGGCTTCTCAATTTTTTTTATAAAGTAACATTTGATTAAGAAAATATGTGTATCCAATATCCAATTGTTTGACTTTGCCAAATATCTAAAACCCTTCAACAAGGGCAAATTACAAGATACTCTGTAGGCGAAATCAAAACCGTCAATAATTTGTCATGATCATGGTTACATAAATATAAAACTGCCAGTGTTCAAGTTGATCCTGCATTTGACTTCAGTAGTAGGAGCATAAAGGTAAAAGCAATGGGTGAGCATAAAAACCGAAATAACCGAATAAACGGAAAACCAAAACCGAACCGAACTAAAAACCGAACCGAATTTTCCAAAACCGAACCGAATAGGGGTGGGGGTTTGGGGGGGAAATTTGGGGGTGTGGGGTGGGGGGGGGTGGGGGGGGGGGGGGGGGAGGGGGTGGGGGGGGGGGGGGGGGGGTGGGAGGGGGGGGGGGGGGGTGGGGGGGGGGGGTGGGGGGGGGGGGGGGGGGGGGGGGGGTCCGATGGAGGGGGAGGGGGGGAGGAAGGTGGGGGGGGGGGGGAAGTGGGTGGGGGGGGGGGGTCCGGAACTACAAATTCGGTTTACGGGTTGGATATGGGTTTGACAATCAGAACTGAAAACCGAACCGAAAACCTAATTTATATAAATATATATATATAGGATAAAGATCAAATAAAAAGACAAATATTCGTGAGAAGGATAAAAAGATTTATTTTTTTTAAAAAGTTCTCAAAAAATTCTGAAAAAATTCCACAAGATCATGTATGTTGGTGCATGAAAAAGTTGTAAAGGAAGTTTTTTTCTAAAAATTATGAAAAAAACGTTTGTGCATTAAGTCGGTTTTTTGTGCATCAAAAATTCATTTTTGTACCCAACTTCTTTTGACTTTTTGCATCAAAATTTTATTGCGCATCAACCTATAACAAGTCGAAAAATTTGTGCATCAAAATTTCTTTTTTTGCGCATTAAAAAAACGTATAAAAACTCAAAATTAGAAAAACTTCTTTTACAAAAGTTTTATGCACCAACATACCTGATTTAATGGAATTTTTTTGGAATTTTTCGACAACTTTTTTAAAAAATGTTTTCTTTTTATCCTTCTCATGAATATTTGTCTTTTTATTTTAACCTTCCTCATATATATATATATATATGGCTTACAGTTTTTTCTTTGCAATGCAAGGGAGCCATCTGCTTGCACAGAAAGGCGGCATCACAAGACCACAAGCTTGTATATTGGTTTGCTGGTGGATTAGCTGCATTGTCTGTACTTTTGGAGAAGAAAGGTAGAAGAGGAGAACTTGGATTGTATGTTCTTCCACGTGCTGGAGAGTCTTTGTGGTATATATTAGTCAACCGTCGTGTACTTCCGGATATCAAGAATGCTGAGGTACTACTTTTTGCTTAATATAATATCGCCATTAGAACTTCATCTCCGCTGCTCCCCCTAACTAATTTTGGCTATCTACGCAATAATCTAATGTCACTGTGCCAGAAAGCTTTCAATTAATAATTCGCGTCTAAAACATATAGTTATTCACATTTCTTAAAAGAAATATTAGTTGTCATTTTTCATTATGTAGTTAACAGTTTGCTAAAATGTCAATATCTGGCAAGTTTCAAATGTGGATGTGATCATGCTAGATAGGTAGCTAATTTGGTACATGCATAAAGCCATAAACTAGATGTTGGACTTCGGATTTTCTTAGACATTATGCTGATTGTCATATAAAGTTGATGTCTGAGCTTTACAGCGATGCATCTGAATGGCTGGGAGATGAAATTGATACAATTTTTCACACCATCACTGCCCGAGGCGCACTTTAACAAGGGCAGCCCTGCTCTACTCTTTATAATGACCCTTTGCTATGTTGGTTATATTTAGCTTCTACAACAAATTGCTGTTCCAAATGCATGCAAATGAACATGTTACTTGTCTTTGATGGTCCGGCATATTATTTAGCGGGGTTCCTTCTTATAAAATATCACTCTTGCATCATGGCACTTAACATCATAATAGGATCTGTATAAGCAAAACATGTATTTATTTGAAAATATAAGATAAGATAGTTCATTTATTTAAAATAGATTCAAATATATAAAATGATAGCTCTTAGTTCAAAAGATGAGAGGAGATAGGAGGATATGTCTTTCTGACATCCATGGAGAACATGTCTATCGATCATTTAGACATGTTGGTCATTTTAAAATTATAAGCATCTAGATTGTTGGCACTGCTAGATTGTTGCTTCCAAAGCTTTGCAATGCTAAAGTCTGCAGGTGTAATTATACTCATTATCTGACTTTTTTTGTAACTTGTTAAAGGTGGCTCTATTCTGTGCCTGCATGGGTGGAATGATGTACTACTTGGAACATGAACCCGACACTATGTCTCCATTCCTGAGAAGCTTAATTCGTCGCTTTCTTGCCAGTAGAATTAGTAATCCAGCACCACCATCAACTCGGAATCCCTCTTACAACTACTTACAAACTCTTGATGCGATAAAAAAACCAACGTTGCAGAATCAAGAAACCGAATTACAACCTTCAGAAAAATACAATCTTGAATCTATACCTGGACTCTGAGTCTGAGCAATCTGCATAACCATACACACCTATTGTTTCATTGACGTTCGAATCATTAGCAGAAAGAAACTAATAGTGAATTTATTCACACTCACCGATGAGATGATTGTTACATGCTATTAGCATTCCCGTATTGAATTTATCATAACCGGGTCTCTTGTGCCAATGACCCATCCTGATTAAACTATTGTAGGTCTTTGTTGTACAATGGAGTACAGTTTGCTGATAATTTTGTAAATATTAGATGCATGAAGTTATGATTGCTGAGCCAATAAAGTTAACTTGGTATGATTGCTGTTAGATGCATAAAGTTGTTACGACTGTTATTGACTTCATGTGCTATGCATCTTTGATTGTTCATGTTGTTACAATTTTATGAGTTATTGACTTCATGTGCTATGTATGCATCTTTGATTGTTCATGTTGTTGGCGATGTTGCTGGAAGGTCAAACTGTTTCTGACTTTCTGCAGCCGTGGGTTTGATGTGTACTGTTTTAAGAGGTGATAAGGTGGTGGGGTTCAGTTGGTACCAACTGAGTAGGCAGGAGCCGAGACTCGAACCCTTGACCTTTTATCCATAAAATCTCTCCAGTAGGCCTATGGGTTTTTCGGAAGTGGGTATCAACCGAGCCAAAGCTCTTTTGGTATTCCTTGTGGGGTGGATAGTGGCTGGTGTCAAAACACATCTGGGGTTAGGGTGTTCTCGCCAATTCACATCTTTTGTGGATAAAATGTGGTGAGGGTGACTGATAAAGTGTTTTAAATGGGTTTAGGTCTTTAGTTCTATCAGGGCCCGTTTGGTTTGTAGATGGATTTAGGATTTGGATTTGGGTTTAGATTTTAATATGTAGGAGAGAGAAAATTATTAATAATATTAAAATTATATTTATTTAATGATTAAAATATTATTTTTTGGAAATTAAATTGAAGAGAGAATGAAGAAACACATGACTACAAAAATTGCTGAGATATAAAATAATATTTAAATGGTATCATTTCTCAAAAGTCACAATGGTGTCAGGATTGAGTTTTTGGGCTTATAACCATGTGTTAGACTGAAAAAAGAAAACCAAACAACTGAATTGAGATTTTTTTCAACCTAAAGCTGTTAAAACCCTCACACCAAACGGCACCTCAATTTTAAGATTTGACAAATAATAAATGGGTATGTAATTGCCAAATATGATGCTAATACCGTTGATGAAACAAATGCGCAAGGCTTGTAACAGTTTGACGTCTTTTATTCGTATGAACAACTTGACTTGTTACCACATAAGCAAGCAATGGTTTCGAGGATTGGCAGATTGTGCTTGCACAAATCTTTTTCAACATCTACTTAGGGAAGTTGTCATTGACCTCAAACACTCCTTTCTAGTATGGGTCAATTCTATATTTCCCCAACTTAAACACTATAATTCCATATTTCTCAAACACATGCTTTAAATACATTGTACTTGTGCACTAAAAACTTATGTTTTGGATAAATATGAAATTTTGATATTCAAATTAGGAAAATATGAAATTATCCCTTCTAGGATTTATTTGACGCATCATCATCCTATTCTGTCACCATGATGTTCTATAAAATCCTTTCATTACAAATATACGTTGCAAATATACATCAATCCAAACAATAACATAAGCACCGTAGTTCCAGCTGATTCTCTACATTAAGAACATACAATAGATTGAAGATCCATCTTGCTGAGAAGTTAACAGGGAGGAAGACTGCCTAGCAAAGCTCTGCAAAGAATAATGTCCGTAAGAAGCTTGTTATCCAACAATGATTGGAGAATACTCCACCGTTCTCTAAGGACCGTATACTTGTCCTTGCAAATTTTTTCAAGCGAATAGTTTGGTGATATATCATCTGATTCTTGATTTCTGTCCACCAAACACCGACTTCGTTCCTACCAGATGCCTCTATCGTTAATCTTTGGCTTGCTAATTTCCACACAACATACGTAATCTATCACAAAATCTAAAGTTTCTTGCTCATTAACACGACTTGAAGATAACTGAGCTATTTTCTCAACTCTATAAATTTTGAATCAAGCCAAAAATATACTCCACAAATTTCTTGATTGAACCCTAACCAACCCCCTCCCCTTTCTTTTTATGGCTACAAGAGATTCTACAAGCCTTCAGATCAGTTTAGCAATCTCCGTGTCAATTCAAAGCATGCACCACTAGTTCTCACGTTAGACACTGTTTCTTTTGCCACTAGACGCCCACTTCCTCTAACTTCTCATTCTTCGATGAAATTACACGTTCTTACAAACTCTTTCCACTTAAATATCTCACATCTCTGTTTCAATTAAGACACCCAAAACCAATACCAGAAACGGTGCATGAGCCTCCTAGCCATCACACCTTGCCGCGGGGTAAGCTTCTTTTTAGAATTTATTGCTACCAGTGATGAAGAAATTAAATCAACGAGATCAAATGCAAGTTCTAATAAAGTTTTAAGCTATAGTGCTTTAATACCTTTTGTCAACGTCAATCATTTCTAGATTAACTAAATTAGAATTCGTATCACGTAATATGTAACGAGTGACCAAATGATGCACCGTACAAAATGATGCATCAATAGTTCATGGTTCCGTGAAATTTCCATCAAATTGATTCGCAAGTACAAAAAATTGTATTTAGTAAAACATCTACGTCCCAACGAAAAAAGGTTTTTAAAATAACCAAAACTAAGAAAAAATGTGTTGGTTTTGTGAACTATTTGCTATTTGTTAGGTGAGTTAATACTTTGAGTTAAGTACATAAATTGTCCTTGTGGTTGTCCCGAAATTGCAACTTTCGTCCTAAAAGTCCCGAAATTACACCAGTCGTCCATGTAGTTGTCCATTTTGAGTTGACCGGTCCTTTGACCGTAACTCCATCCGAAATTTTGTTATCTTTTCATATCATCGAGGGTATTATCGTTAGTCCACATACAATAATATCCCTAAGGACCAACGTTGCAACACCACGAAACTTATAACTCCCTCCATCCTGCCATTTTACACACATTAACTCTTTCATTCATTACAATTCACCTACCAAGATCGTGAGTCACCGTATTTCACCCACAGTAAACCCTAATTCACCCACCAATTGAACATGTCGAAGGGAAAAGGTAATGTCCTTATCTACTAATATCTTATGTGTTAGCTTATTTGCGTATATTTTAGCTTATATGCTTATTTGTTAGATTATGTGCTTAACAGAGGTCTTAAATGAGTGTTTGTATTAGGAATATGTAGGCTGAATGGGATTGAATGAGATCATATTTGCAATTTGTTTTGTTTGGATATGATCCAGTTTAGGAGTTGCCTTGTTTAGGAGTTTCCTTGTTTAGGAGTTTGTTGTTGCCTTGCAGAAATCATTGACTTAGATACTAGCTCAGAGGAGATTGATTATGACTCTCCAGACTACAGAGGACCACCTAACATGGATACTTATCAGACGAGTACAAGGACAAGGGAGGTAATGAGAGTGATGCAAAACCTTCTTTCTCAGACATTTCAAAGGCTAAAGCATGTATGTTGGCTAAAGCACAAGCATCTGATGCATCTTCTAAGGCTAAAGTACAAGCATGTGGGTCAAAGGCTAAGCTACAAAGATCACCTAAAACCCTCATTGTCAAAAGCCCTGAAAAGATAACAAATGCTATACTTGGGCTTGCAAATGCTGAGACCTGGGATGCTATTGTTAGCAAGACCTTTGGAGTGAAGATACCCCCAACTATGGCTTGTGCAGAAGAGGAAGATTAGCAGGGGAAGCTGATTTTACCTTTTTATGTATTTTGGTATTTTGGTCCTTATGTAATGGTAGTAGATGTTAATCCATTATGTACTTGTAAAACAATATGTCTGTAACTGAATTTCTGATGTTAGAATGGTTTGTGTTTTGGTTAATGAAGTAAGGATATTATGTGCTTATTCTACTTGTTGGTTTTGCTTATATGATTGACAAATGTTGGTTTTGCAGAAATAATTGTACTTAGTTCAGACAGCTCAGATGATGACAGGAAAGGGCCATCAAAAGCAAGTGTTCCTATATTTGAGGGGCCATCAGTACAAGGATTGCTAGACTATTATGGATATAATGATATTGAGGAATATCTATCATGGAACTACTTTCCAAGCACAGACAAGGAAAACACAGACAAGGATATCACAGACAAGGATACCACTGATGAGGATTGCATTCATGAATGTAACTATGCAATGTCCAAAGGTAAATATGTACCAGTTTCACACAAACACAATCCAAAAGTCAAAAGCCTTGAAGCAGTCAGAGGATGTGTGCTTGGACTAGCAAATGTTACTATATGGGAAGAAATTGTGAACAAAATGGGAGTTAGGAAATCTAAAATGTGTGCAGAAAAGGCAAAGGGGAAAAGAAAGCTGTCATAGGGAAGCTGATCATGTTCTTGTTAAAGATCAAAGTATTATGGGTAGTCTGATATGGTAGTCTAACATGGGTAGTCTGACATGGTAGTCAAAGTATTTTGGTGATTATGTACTCTTTAAAAACTTTTTGGTATAATGTATTGTTTGGAATCATGGTTTGTGTGTTATGAAATATAATGTACTCTTTAAAACCTTATGGAATTATGTACTCTGTAAAACATTTGTAGCCTGCATTTTCATCTAAAATTTGCACCTTGAATTTGCAGCTTGCTTTTGCATTTGCAAGCAAGCATTTGCAAGCAAGCATTTGCAAGCAAGCATTTGCAGCCTGCATATGCAGCTTGCATTTGCAAGCAAGCATTTGCAAGCAAGCATTTGCAGCCTGCATATGCAGCTTGCATTTGCAGCAAGCATTTGCAAGCAAGCATTTGCAAGCAAGCATTTGCAAGCAAGCATTTGCAAGCAAGCATTTGCAAGCAAGCATTTGCAGCAAGCATTTGCAGCTTGCATTTGCAAGCTAGCATTTGCAGCTTGCCATTTTAACCCATCTTAACCTGGTATGACCCATTTTAACCCAACACTTATCTAAACAAATATCATCCAAAACAAACAAGTCCACAGATTAGCCAATATCAACAACATCACTTACAACAAACACAGTCATCTAATCAATTCACAAACACAATCCAAATTACATAATATCATATATAATACTAGAAACCATGATATATTCACATAATCAACATAAAGTTGAAACTTAAACATGATATATTTACATAACATCATAGATAGGATTCAACACTAACAAAATATGAATCCAAACTACCACTAAAGCAACAAAAGCCAACACCATACATACAAACTAATAACCACCAACTACCATAACAACAAGCTACCCAAAAGAAACCAACACAAACGCCTTCAGTAGTCTAGCTCCCTGACATCCTTCTCCCTTTTACGAACTATCTCATACATCCTGTGCACAAAGGTATCAAGCAATCCCAACAACGAAACATCATCCTCTTGATCCCTATTCAAACGCATCAGCCATCCAGAAGTAGCCCCCACCTTCTCCAGGTGCTCGATCACAAGACGGCGGCTTGCAATTTTCTCCTGCAACTCTGTACGAAAACTGATACCCATTGAACGAACCTCCACTGCTTCAGAAACCTCAGAACGAAACCACACCCCCATATACTCATCAAGGGAAACACGATCAGTCGGAAGTCCTGCCATCGGAAGATTAGGATCTCAGAGCGAGTGGGTGGCGTCTTCGAGAGAGGAACAGAGAAACAAGAATGATCGAGACACAGAGCCACAAAGGTAGTTGTGTGTAAAATGGCGGGAGGGAGGGAGTTATAAGTTTCGTGGTGTTGCAACATTGGTCCTTAGGGTATATTATTGTATGTGAACTGACGATAATACCCTCGATGATATGAAAAGATAACGAAATTTCGGATGGAGTTACAGTCAAAAGACTGGTCAACTCAAAATGGACAACTACAGGGATGACTGGTGTAATTTCGAGACTTTTAGGACGAAAGTTGCAATTTCGGGACAACCACAAGGACGGTTTATGTACTTAACTCTAATACTTTTAACGTTTTAGGTGTGTCTTTAACATAATCCTTTAAACATGACGTACTATGAAGTTATTTGGTGTATAAATTTTTAAATAGGTTTCTGATAATGACAATTCCCCTATTAGGATTAAAAGTTTCACACCCAACAATACTCACAAAGAAACCACAAAAAGCAACATCTATTTGATCGAGAATGAAGGCCATTAAAATAAATGCTACAAACATCACAATAATAATATAATTTATTAAATTATGTACATTTAATCTTTCACCACGAGCCTTCAACATAACTAAAAACACTAATTACAACCTATAAACAAATTTAGAAAAAACCACATGCGTTTACAGGTGAAGAAATTGAAAAACCATCGCATTTATTAATAGGAGGTGATTGGCACACTTCCATTTTTTTGGTTGGCACACTTCAAAGTACAAGCATAATAAGCATCTTGTGATATATGTATAAGTGTATAACTATTCACAAAAAAAAATAAAGTGTGTCGGTAAAAAAACTTGAAGTGTACAAATCAAACTTTTTTGATTAATATGCATTAAGAGACTAAATTACCGAACTAACCTTCAATCCATATTATCAAGACTTTAATACTTCACAGTATTTACGAAATTGCCATGTAAATTTTAGACCTTAGATGAACTCATAGTCAATTGATCTAACATCTTTTTCACTTTAACATATTTTTTTACTTAAACTCTTGTCATAGTACGGTATCACTAAATGGTCTCACCTAACAAACGAACCCACATAATGTATAATACTATTAATTAATGGTCTTTAACTAGTTTCACCAAACATAGTGTAATTGTGGTGAGCTAGATCACATCTCATTTATACTCTCTCAGATCTATCTTTGCTCAAAACCTTGTGATAATTTTCTTGGCTTTATATAAAGTTTGCATTTTTGAGCATTAATGCTTCATTTAATCTTTTCTAGGTATATGATAATTTCTTAAATCAAGTTGTTTGATAGTCGTATAATTTGTTTATATGCATAGTTAGGGTTTAGGGAACAATATTAAGTTACTACTTCTTCCATCCCAATTTATTTGTCTACTTTCTAAGCCTTTCTTTGTCTTTCTTTGTCAGCTTTTACTTTAAATATTTTTATTTATGTTTTTAGAGACCTTTAACCTATGCAAAAAGATTTGACAATAGGGTCTCATCAGTTTTGGAAAGTTGATGTACCATTCCATGCATGTTAATGATCCGAGGGTCAAGACCATTGAGTTAGGATCTAGGCTTCTGGAATACTCAAGTTAACACACAAAAATATTACCATAACGAAAATCAAAGCTTAACATGAAGATTTAAGTGAGATATGATCATGCAAAGATGGGTAAATAAATTTGTGCATGCGTGTCAGATTTATACATTAACTTGTGACGGCTATTTAGGGACCCAAATCTTTGATTCAACAAGTGGTCTCATACAATATTTAAAGATAAAACATAGATCTAACTCTCACAGATGGAATCAATGGATTTCACTACAAAATGAGTGAGTTATGGACATGTAAAGTCGGACTATAAAACCTAACCAAAAACGGCAGCTTTGCACCTTGTCTTGTAACTATATTTTGGACGATAAAAACTCCATGTTTTTCCTTGAGTCCACTGAGTTTTGAAACATAACTCAAAACCCCTGATCCATGTAAAAAGAACCTTACTTGAAGTTGAGTAATGAGGTGGTTATGACTTTCCAAAGTCGACCATATTTTCTGGACAAAATCTGTCCAAAACTCTTACTCACCTTCAAGAACTTATCTTTTATCAAATCAATAAAAAACTTAACAAAAAGCCCAAGAATCATTTTAACAACATTTAAAAGTGTTTTTAAGGACTCATTAAAATAAACTATGTTAGAAATCGAGAAAAGACTCAGTCACTACCAATATATTATAGAATAGCTCGTAGCGTAATATTTGAAAACTTACCAAGCTAATCGGGTCAACATAAGTCTCCCTTATGTGTGACCAGCCTAGTATAGGTATAAATACCCCTCTCCACACCTTAGAGAGGGTTGGTTGTTCATTTGGTTCTTTCATAATACACTTTTCCTTCCTTTCTCTCTCTAAGTGCTACAACCCTCATTTCTCTCTCTAGACTTTCTTTTGCTCATTTGTTAAGTGATTTGATACATCTACAATTGGTATCATTCGCCAAGGGGTGATATCGTGAGCTTGTGTGCATTTATATCTTGTTTAGATCGTGGTTTTTTAGTTGTCTTTTGGTTTCGTGTATTCAAAATCAAAGCCCGGATTTTTGTGTTTAAAAGTGTTAAAGTTTATGTTTTAAGCAAGATCTAGGCCTAAGATAACTAGTTGTGAAAGAAAAAATCAAGGTAAAACGTCAAAAGGGTGAGTTTTTGGTGATTTTTTGGGAAAACGCACGTTTTCTTTGAAGCCAGCGAAACATGTTTGAAGCTAGCGATTTATGAAACTAAGCGAAATATGTTTCAAGCGATTTATGACAGGTTGACTTCAAGCGATTTTTGTCATTTCTAGGAAACGAAATTATGCTTAATTTTTCATAGGTCAAGCGAAATATGTCTCAGGCGAAATATGTCAACAGGCGAAATATGTTAGCAAGCGATTTATGATAGGTTGTTAATTCAAGCGAAATACGTAGTTGTGCAAAACAAAACTCTGCCTAATTTTCATATTTCAAGCGAAACATTTCATTGTCATATTCCAAGCGAAACATTACAAGAGAAACCTTACAATTTTCATATTCCAAGCGAAACATTACAACAATCACAAAAAGATTTTATTTTCTAAGGTTTGTCTTACTTTGTAAAATCCCGTGAAA
Source organism: Tanacetum coccineum (assembly GCA_026074375.1). NCBI lineage: Eukaryota > Viridiplantae > Streptophyta > Magnoliopsida > Asterales > Asteraceae > Tanacetum > Tanacetum coccineum. The sequence goes on along the minus strand of BQNB010035256.1, from coordinate 25,997 downwards.
TATTTGGATTTCTCTGTTTTAGTAAAGATTTGTGAAATCCCGTGGAATATCAAGTAATCACCGACAACAACACTCCTTAACACAATCCTCCTTTATCACTGTTCGATAAATATTTAAACATTTCACTTCTCAATTGAAGCGAGATGACTACTTTAGCAGAACACATAATTGTTGTTGGAGCTGAAAACCGTCCTCCAATGCTTGAAAAGTCAATGTACGATCCCATGGGCAAGTTGTATACGTCTATTCATCAAAGGGAAGAAAAATGGTAGGATGATGCTTGATTCAATCGACAATGGTCCACTGGTCTACCCAACTGTTGAAGAAAATGGACAGACTCGACCCTAAGAAATACTCTGAACTCACTGAAGCACATCAACTTCAAGATGGCTGTGATGTTCAAGAAACAAATATCATTCTTCATGGTCTTCCACCCGATGTGTATGCACTTGTAAATCATTAAGAGGCAGCTAAGGACATTTGGGATAGAGTCAAGCTACTAATGAAGGGCACTGAATTATCATAAAAAGAACGTGAATGCAGATTGTACAACTTGTTTGATAAGTTTGCTCATGTTCAGGGTAAAACATTATATGAGTATTACTTGAGTAGCTGATCAATGACATGCATACTATTGGGATGACAATACAGCAAGTTCAAGTCAATACCAAGTTTCTGAATGCTCTTCCACCAGAATGGAGCAAGTTTGTCACTGATGTGAAGTTAGCAAAGAGTTTGTATACCACCAACTATGATCAGTTGTATGCATACCTCAATAAACATGAACGAAATGCTAATGAAGTACGTATCATGCGTGAAAGATATCCGGATCCTCTTGCATTGGTAGCCAGGTCTCAAACTCTATACTATCCCTCTTAATCTCTACAACATTTAGGTTCTTTAATGTATCCACCTCCTCAACAATTCACACTAATTTATGCAGCACCTATTCATCATCAACACCATCACACTCTAATCATTCCACAACAACAATCAGTTTCTCTACAACCATTCATATCTTCGCCAGTGACACTACAATCTCAAGCTGAATTTCCTTAATTAGACTCTGGTCTCGCTGTTCCTACATTTTAGCAAGGAGAGGGTCCAATTGACTGCATCAACAAAGCAATGACATTCCTATCTGCTGTGGCATCAAGGTTTCCACCTTCAAACAAACAACTCAGAACGTCTTCCAATCCCAGAAATCAGGCAACCATTTAAGATGGAAGAGTCACAGTTCAACAAGTTCAAGGAAGACAAAATCAAAGTTTTACTGGCACTGGAAATCGAGGAATTGCTACAACCTCAAGGGGAAACTATGCAGCTGGTCAAGAAAAGATTATGAAGTGTTATAACTGTCTAGGGGAAGGGCATATGGCAAAATAGTACACTCAGCCAAAGAGGCCAAGAAGTTCTGCATGGTTTAAGGAGAAGTTAATGTTAGCCGAAGCACAAGAAGCTGACCAGATATTAGATGAAGAGAAACTTGCATTCATAGGGAATAGCAGAAGTTCAAGTTTCTCACCAGACAATCCCTTAAAATTCAGCTTTCTAGACTAAAGACTTAGATGCCTATGACTTATACTGTGATGATATATCCTCGGCTAAAGCGGTTCTAATGGCAAAACTTTCAAGTTGTGATTCAGATGTCCTCTCTGAGGTATCATACTCTGATACTTATCTGAATGATATGATTAATCAGGAGGGGCAAGAGATGCCGTATTCTAAACAAACACATATTGTGGATTTTCCAGATAATGAGATAAAAAGTAATAGCAATATCATTCCATACTCTCAATATCTGCAGGAGTCACCCAGATAAGGGTATTAAGGATATGAATTCTTCTAACACCAATGGGACTTATTGGTTCTATTTTGGTTGAACAAATGACCTGATCTTGTAGCCTAATTTAGATTCGGGAAATATTGGACAAATCAATATGGTAAATGAATACCTTAACTCGCTGAGCTGAGAGGATACAAAGAACGTGTCGCCATTTTTGAACAAAGACTTAATGTAGATTAAACAACGTGAAAAATTAATAGATTCTCAAATGGATGACTTAATTCGGAATAGAAATGCAAAGTTTGTGACTTTTCAGCAGGAGATCGATACACTTAAAGAAACTCTTTCTAATCAGGTCAAAGAAAAAGAATCTTTATCATAAAAAACATAATGTTTTCAAATTAGATCTAATAGAAAAAAGAGTCTAAATATATTGACAAGGAAATTGTTTTGGAAAAACAAAATAAAGAACTGGAAAATATTATTTGTAAGATGTATTGATCTATGCAAGTAATGCATATGCTAACAAAAAACACACAAGTTTTTACGATTGGCACTCACAAACAAGTCTTGGTTATTAAAAATCCGTTCTTTCTTTAGTATAAGCTCAGCGGATTAACCAACATTATATGATGGTAGTGTTTTATTGCTAAAGAAGGAAACATGCTGTGATTTTCTGTGATTGATGTGAAGAGACATTTGATTTTAGAAGAAGGAGTCGATCAAAGCTGCTGATATACAAAATGATCTAATTTCAATCAAACAGAAAATTAATATTTCTCTAATTGATTATTCAAAGTTGAATACAATAAAAAAAGATTTTGGTAAACGTTTTGTCACTAAAAAAAATTATCTGCAGAACAAGCTTTCTGGTTAAAAAATTCAAACTATAATCCTGACACATCTATTAGTACATACACCTATTAGAATTAAAGCTCCTAGAACTTCCTAAGGTAAGTTTGGTATATGAACGTCTTAAAAAGCTAAAAATATAACTCGCAGTTTTGGACAAGGTTGTCGAAAAAAAGAACAATCTGATGCCTATAACGGCGTGTGCGTGGGGTTTTGAACATACAAAAGCTTGTTTTGTAACTGATATAATTCCATTTTTAAAAGTTTTAAAAAGTTTACATTTAATTCATTTGATAAAAATCTTTTAGATGAATTTACAGAGTTTTTAAAAATGTATTTAACAATGGTAGAGGCATGGTTGATCAGTGTTTGTAGACAAAAACGCTTTTGAATTCAAATCAAAACAGATAGCATGATAATGATCAACTCCTGAAACAAATCATGTCTAAGAAAATTGTGAATATTTGCTATGAATTTTTCCGTGGATATTTTGATGTGAAAAATTCAATGTGTGATGAATGCAATTAAGTGTCGGAATTGAGACTAAGATTCTAAAAAGAAAGATTTGATGAAAAAGATGTTTACGATAATCTTTTAAAAAGTTACTCAACACTTTCAAAAGCATTGCATTTCTTGGAATTAACAACTCAGCTTGATGGAATCAACTAATTTTCACAAGGACAATTTTCGTGAAACCAAAATGTTCCTACATTTTAATCTGATTATTTGAAATAAATGAAATTGAAACGCTCAGTCTTAGAAAAAGACACGGTCATAAGCAAGTTAAAGAATAGGATTAAATCTTTTAAGTGGTAATGATTAGTGTGAAAAAATGTAAAGAAAGACATTGTTGAGATTGGAAACAATAATCATGAGTTGGAGCATAGGTGTGGCTAAAAAATTACTTTCGGAAATGAAATTTAAAGAACAAGACAAGTGCATTTTGAAACAATTTACATATTACCAATTTGACGTAATTAGAAAGGGACACGTGTTTCAATCCAAAAGAACATCGTGCCCTGCTTTAAATTGCTCAATTCAATGCAAAGTTATTGAAAATACAGATTTATATGCCTCAATACTTCAATAAAAGGTTTTTGCTATTGCAGCATTGAAAAATGAATTAAGGAAACTTAAAGGGAAAAACATTGTCGATACTGCTATTTCAAAACCTAGTGCCACTATTGCTCCAGGAATGTTCAAGCTAGACATAGAACCTATTTCTCATAGTATTAAGAACAATAGGGATGCCCATGAGGTTTATCTTGAGAAGACTATAGAAAATACCGACACCTTTCGTGGACTTGTAGAATGCGCTAGAAAACAGAATCCTAGTAAACCTTTATTAGAATCTGCTTGCATGTTTACAAAACACGTTAAGGAATTGTTAGTCCATGTCTCTAAGACATGCCCTAATTTAACAAAATCTAATGAGAAATTAGTTGCTGTCACACCAATAAACAAGGACAAAAAAGTTAGGTTTGTCGAACCTGACACATCTTCACACAACATTCCCAAGCAGAATGATTCTCTTAAAAACAAAGATTCTAACAAGCCTTTGTTCGACTTCTTATTGAGTATAACCTTTCTACTAGTGTAGCGGTATTTAATAGCCTTCAGGCAATACAAAGAACAATAGGATCACGCGACCATCAAGTAGCAATTAGAAGAATAAAGTAGAAGAACACCCTAGGAAAGTTAAATCTAGTTTGAATAAGATGAATTCTGTTTCTTAACCTATCACTAATGCACATGTTAAGCATTCTGTGAGAAATGCTAAGTTTGAATCTATTTGTGCTATATGTAACAAATGTTTGTTTGATGCCAATCATGATATGTATGTTTTTGATTATGTGAATGATGTGAATATGCGTTCTAAATCTAAAAGAAATAAAATGAGAAAAGTATAGAAACCTACAGGTAAGGTGTTCAATGAAATTGGATATAGTTGGAAACCTACAGGTAGGACCTTTACTATAGTCGGAAATAAGTGCCCTTTAACTAGGATTACCTCCACTAATGAAGTGCCTCTTCAGGAAACCACTATAACACCAGTAATCACACAATCCCCAGCACCTAAGGTATACTGTAGGAAACCAAAAGCATCAAGATCTGTAGGATCCAGTAGCAAGGCTAAGATTGTATAATCTAAGAAATCTAACACTTAGGAACCCAAAAGATCTTGGGGATCCATTGTTTTTGATGTTCCATCTTTTTCTCTTATCGATTGCAGGTTGTCCAAATTGTTTTGTGGTATTTAGACTCCTGATGCTTCAAGCTTATGACCGAAAATCGCTCTCAACTCATCAACTTTGTCAGTAAATTTTTGGGTACAGTCAGATTCGGGAATGATCACATTGCAAAGATAATGGGTTATGGAGACTATCAAATGGGAAATGTTACAATCTCTCAGGTTTATTATGTGGAAGGGTTAGGTCATAACTTATTCTCCGTGGGACAATTTTGCGATTCTGATCTCGAAGTAGCTTTTCGCAAACACACCTGTTTCATTCGTGACTTAGAAGGTGTTGATCTACTCCAATGATATAGGGGTTTAAATTTATACACTTTATCTATGGACAATTTGTTGCTCTCCTCTCCTATATGTCTCTTGTTTAAGGCCTCAAATACCAAGTCTTGGTTGTGGCATTGAAGATTATCTCATTTAAACTTCGATTATATCACTTCTCTTGCCAAACATGGTCTCATCCGAGGTCTTCCAAAACTAAAGTATCAGAAGGATCACTTGTGCTTTGCCTGTGCTCTTGGTAAAAGCAAGAAACACTCCCACAAGCCTAAAGCTGAAGACTCCATTCAAGAAAAACTCTATTTGCTGCATATCGATCTTTGTGGGCCAATGAGGATTCAAAGTATCAATAGGAGAAAATATATACTGGTTATCGTTGATGATTATTCTTGGTTTACATGGGTGAAATTTCTACGATCGAAGGATGAAGTTTTAGAGTTCATGATTAAATTTCTCAAAATGATTCAAGTTTGTCTGAATGCAACCGTTCGTAACATTAGGACTGATAATGGCACTGAATTTGTCAATTAGACACTGAAAGCTTACTATGAAGAAGTCGGAATCTCACATCAAACATCTGTTGCTCGCACTCCACAACAGAATGGCGTTGTTGAAAGACGGAACCGTACTTTAGTGGAAGCTGCTCGCACCATGTTGATCTTTTCAAAGGCTCTGTTATTTCTCTGGGCAGAAGCAGTCGCGACAGCTTGCTATACTCAAAACAGATCATTAATCCAAAAATGTCACAACAAAACACCGTATGAACTTCTCCATGATAGAAAACCTGACTTATGATATCTTTATGTCTTTGGTGCTCTCTGCTATCCCACTAATGACGATGAAGACCTTGGTATGTTAAAACCTAAAGCTGATATAGGAATTTTTGTTCGTTACGCTCCCGCAAAGAAAGCATTCTGAATCTACAACAAAAGGACCTGAATGATTATTGAAACTATTCATGTTTATTTTGATGAGTTGACAGTAATGGCTTCTGAACAATTCAGTTCAAGACCCAGGTCTAAACTTATGACTCCTAGAACAATCATTTCAGGACTCGTGCAAAACATTCCTTCTTTAACTTCGTATGTCCCACCAACAAAGAACGACTGGGAAATATTGTTTCAGTATATGTTTGATGAGTACCTTAATCCTCTACCATGTGTTGATCCTCAAGTTCCCGCAGTCTTTGCTTCATAACCTGCTGTTTTAACCGGTTCACCTTCCTCAACTACAATTGATCAAGATGCACCATCTACAAGTACATCACAAAAAAATAAAGAAACACCATCTCTAGTCATTCCTCTCGGTGTTGAAGAAGCTGACCATGATATTGAAGTTGTACACATGGATAATAATCCCTATATTGATTTTCCAATTCCAGAATCTAGTTCTGAAGAGACCTCTACTCAGGTTGTTATTCCAAACAATGTGCACTTAATCAATCAACCACCCGAACACATCAACAAATGGACCAAAGATCACCCTATTGATAATGTGATTGGCGATCCTTCTAGACCGGTTTCCACTCGACATCAACTACAAGATGAAGCCTTATTATGCTATTTTGATGCTTTCCTTTCTTCCGTTGAACCCAAGAGTTATAAAGAAGCATTGACGGAATCCTGTTGGATTGAAGCCATGCAAGAAGAACTCAATGAGTTTGAACGTCTTGAAGTTTGGGAGCTGGTACCTCGTCCGGATCGTGTTATGATTATTACCTTGAAGTGGATATACAAGGTGAAATTAGACGAACTGGGAGGTGTGTTGAAAAATAAGGCTCGTTTGGTAGCGAGGGGATATCGTCAGGAAGAAGGCATAGACTTTGAGGAATCTTTTGCTCCAGTTGCATGACTCGAGGCCATCCGTATCTTTATTGCATTCGCTGCTCATATGAACATGGTCGTCTACCAAATGGATGTGAAGACCGTGTTTTTGAATGGCATACTGCGTGAGGAGGTCTACGTTAGTCAACCAGATGGGTTTGTAGATCCAGAGAATCCCAACCATGTGTATAAGCTTAAGAAAGCCCTTTACGGACTAAAACAAGCTCCACGGGCTTGGTATGATATGCTATCTTCGTTTCTACTCTCCCAGAAGTTCTTAAAAGGTACTGATGATCCTACATTATTCATCAGGAGAGAGGGCAAAGACATATTACTGGTACAAATTTATGTCAATGATATTATTTTTGCCTCCACTAAACCTGATCTTTTATGATGCATTTTCTTAAAACTAGTGTTTCAATAAATTCAAGCTGTCGATGATGGGCAAACTATCATTTTTCATAGGACTACAGATTTCTCAGAGTCCCAGAGGCATCTTTTTAAATCAATCTAAATATGCTCTATAATCTCTTAAAAAATATGGTATGGAAACTTGTGAACCAGCGGATACTCCAATGGTGGCAAAATCCAAACTGGATGAAGATCCACAAGGGAAAGTCGTTGATCCTACATGTTATCGTGGAATGATTGGCACCCTTATGTATCTCACATCCAATAGACCAGACCTTGTATTTGTTGTGTGCATGTGTGCCCGGTATCAGGAAAAGCCTACGAAAGAGAACTTAAATAGACTGGTGTTTAAGCGGAATCTTTTGTAACTAGAGGAACCATAGAATATGGGTCTGTGGTTCGTAGGATTCTTGCATTGCTTCTACGCTTTTGCAAGATGCTGACCATGCGGGTTTGCCATTATACCCGAAAAGTACTGTTCTGGAAAAGTATGCAGTTGCTAGGTGATAGATTAGTGAGTTGGTCGTCAAAGAAACAAAAGAGCACTGCTATATCCAGTACAGAAGCTGAATATATTACCTTTTCAGGATGTTGTGCTCAAATACTTTGGATGAGATCACAATTAACTGACTATGGCCTTGTGTTCAACAAGATACCTCTGTACTGCGATAACAAAAGTGTCATTGCTTTATGTTGCAACAATGTCCAACACTCCTGATCCATTTATATAGACATCAGATATCACTTTATCAAGGAGCAAGTAGAGAACGGGGTGGTTGAGCTGTATTTTGTCAGAACAGAGTATCAGTTGGCAGACATTTTTACAAAGCCTTTAGCACGAGAACGACTTGACTTTCTCATCAACAAGCTTGGAATGAGAAGTATGTTCCCTGAGACTTTAAAAAAGCTGGCAGACGAAGAGGAAGAGTAATGGTGGTAAACTCTTCATATATCTACTATATCATATGTATATAAGAAAATCAGAAAAACCCAAAAAGATTTTTCATTTTATATAAACTTTTCAAAAAGAAAATACAAAAATATAAAACCATAAAAAGAAAATACAAAATTAAAAAATTAAAAAATATAAAAATATAGTGTTCATGACATGTCTTCTGAAAATCAATAACATTTACGGCCTTAGAAATGTCATTCAATAATGATACGGTCTTCAATTTAAAGGCAAGTATTTCGTCAAAAATAAAACTTGGCCTCACAATGGGAAATTAATTTTTCTCGGGAATGAATTACTTCATATTCATTCAAAGGCTTGTGTTTACTTTGCAACACAACCCGTGCTATCTAATCAAATAGGTGTACGTGTCAGTGCATTTATTTATGTAAAATGAGAGAAATCTTGTTTTTATTGGTGTTGTTTTTTGAGAAATAATTAAACATATCAGTTTCTCATCTAAAAAGTTTTTTAAAGAATTTTCTATCACTCAAACAATGTCTACAACTCTTTAAATAAAAAACGGGACATTATTTGAGGGGGAGAAATAGTCAAATTCTTTCAAAAATGATCTTTCAAAAAGTTATCTCGGAATAAATGGAAAAAGTATTTAACAATAACGGATCATCAATTAAAGGGGAGTTAATATCAATTTTAACCCAAAAAGGACTTAAGATGTTATTGGTTTTAACTTTTAGGGTCTAAATGGCAAAAACTAGGACTTAAGATCTAAGCTTACAACTTTAGGGGCTTAATAGGCCATTTCCATAATTAGTTTAGACTTAGTTATAAGTTTAAAATTAAAATAGAAAAGGATATAAACAACAAGGGCCATTCTTGCCATTTCAAGAAACATGGTCGGTTATACACTTGTGAAACACATTTCGCTCTCACTCACACTTATTGAAATTCCAAACACCCCCAAATACTCTCGTCAAGTTTTGCTCAATTCAAAGTAGAAATCAAGACTCGTTTTTAAGGCAAAAGGTACACTACTACTCGTTCATAATTCATTCCTCATCATGTTGGTAAAACAAATTAGGTTGAAACTCCTTTTATCACTCAAAATCAATAAAATACGATTTAGGGTTCATAATTTAAAAAGTTAAGATTTTTGCTAATTGATTGAGGGGTTTTGTTCGTTAAGGTGCGTCTAAGATGCGTGAGAAACAGTTTTAGATATCTCTAACATATGTGTGAGATTTATTGATTTTTGTGGGTATGAATTTGGCAAAACATGTAGATGGGTATGTTTGCTTGTGGGTTTGTGTTAGTAAGCATCAATGTTTCTTAATTATGCCTTTAAAAATAGATTTTTGTCTCTTAGGTTCTCATTTGCTTGGAAACATAGTAACCTAGGTTCAAAAATATTGAATATGGTATTTTGAAGATTTGTGTGATGTTATTGTGAGTTGGAAAACTGTTGTGTGCCCCTTAAGATTGGTTAAATGCTTTAAGATGTTAATTGTTTCCCTATAAAGTGTGTTCTTCTCCTAAATTTATTCGAGTTGCATTTATCAAGCCTAAAATGTTGTTTAATCTTGTGATTATTGATTCTGTGAGATTCTTGATTGATTTGTGATGAATGTTAGAAATTCTTATAGGTTTTTAATTGGTAAAACCTGAGTTAAGTAATATTTGACAGGCAAAACATGTTAGGTTTGAATGTAGCAAAACATGTTAGGCTTGAATGAATGTTTGACTTATTCTGAGCGAAACATGTTTGGCTTATTCTGAGCGAAACATGTTTGACTTATTTTGAGCGAAACATGTTTGTATATTCTGAGCGACACATGTACGACTTGTTCTAAGCGAAACACGACAGGAACATAATTCAAGCGAAATATGACATTTTTATGAAAAGAAACTCTGCCCAAATTTTTTAAAATTTGTGTAATACTTGTTTATTATGTCTTATTTAATCTGTTTGTCCTAAGTTCTCTTAGACTTGTCTAGTTGACCTTTTCAGTTGACTTTGACTATTGACCTTAGTTGACTTGTTCATAGAATGCAGTAATTCAGTCATGTTTGCATGAAACCTAATCATAGCATTGTTCTAAATCAATCAAATCATCAAGGATAACCAAATTGATTAGTAAAATATATCTGTTGTGTATATAAACTATATTGGTTAATTCTTAAGTAGAATCATGAATCCATAAGAAACTTAACAAGTTGTTGCTCGTGATGAAAAATGGGTTCCATATACAGAAAGAGTCAAGATAAGCTCTACCAACGTTAGACTGGAAACCCCTGTGCCTTAAAAGGAAGAAACATTTCAAGTGCTCCAAAGTCAAAACCAGCCGCTTCAAAGCTTAAGCTCAAGGGTATTCCATCTTTAACTCCTGAACAACAACTTGCCGCTGACATAATGCAAGCTCTCAAAGAAAGCGAGAAACCCAACAGAAGACAACCAGGAACTGAAGTCTCAAGTGAAGGAACTGGTATTATACCAGGGGTTCCTGATGAGTCCACGATCGTCTTTGCTACCTCAAGTGAAGGAACTGGTACTAAAACAGGGGTTCCCGATAAGGAAAAGGTTTCAACTGAAGAAAAGGTTATTCTTGAGTGGGGATCTGAACAAGAGAGTGAATACTCAAAAGAAGAACTAAGTGAGGAAGAAGAAATTGATTGGATTGATTCTGAGGATGATGATGAGAAGAAAGATGATACTAATGATGACAAAAGTATCAATCTTGAAATGACTGATGATGAAGAAACTGATGATGAGGTCTTACAAGGTAAAGAACAAGTAAATGACGATGAGGATGAAGAGATGACCAATGCTAAAGTTAAAGAATCTAGAAACGGTGATGAAGAAGAAGATACTGATGTGGCCAAGGCAAATGATAAAAAGACTGAAGAAGCAAAGGATGATTCCAAGAAAGCTGAACTTCCTCCAACAAGTTCTAGCTTATCTATATCTTCAGGTTTTGGTGATCAATTTCTTAAACTTTCTTCTGATACCTCTTTAGTTGGTACTGTAAAGGATACTACAGATGCATACATTAGCTCATTATTGGATATTAAGAGTCAATCTGAAGTTCCACATATCTAGTCTCCATCCATGCTTAAAGTATATGTGTCTGTAATTTTTGAGCCCTCAGTCCTCACACCAGTACAAGAAACTCCTTTAGTAGCACCAGTAACAACTCTACCTCCTCCATCTGTCTCCACCATTCCACCTGCACCTCTATAATAAACAACAGCACCAATCCCTACACCACTAATCACAACCGATGCTCCAACCATCACCACTGCTATCCCTGAATCTGATGCACTCTCTACTGTTCAACTAAGAGTTGAAAAATTGGAAAAGGATGTATTCAAGCTTAATAAAATAGATCACTCTGGTAAAGCTCTTGCTACTCTCAGTTCCAATAGTTATTGAACAATATCTTGGATCTAAAATCGATGATGATCTTCAAAAGGTTCTATAGAGACACACTGCAGACCTTATTCAGAAATACTCTGTGAAGCCAGCTCCCGAATCAAGCAAGATCCATACTTCAACAATTAACCTTGAACAAGAATCTAAGAAAAGTGCTTTAGAGATTCTCAAGATTAAGAAGGAACAAGCTGAGAAGCAAAAGATGCCAAAGTATACTATTAAGTCTACAGACAAGGCAGCTTTCAAAGAGTATGATCAGAAAAGCACTCTCTACCAGACCATGCATGAAAAACAAGTCTTTCAACAGAAATCCTGCTAATCATATATTGTACCATGCTCTTATAGAAGCTTTGATAGAGGATGACAATGCCATGGATAAGGGAGTTGCTAACATAGTCAAGGACCATAAAAGAAAGCATGATGATGATGATGATAATGAATGTAGAAGTATCAAATCACTTAACAACTAATTAAGATAGAAAGTTTAGAGAGAGAAAGGAGGGTTGTAGCACTTAGTGAGAGAAAGAAAGGAAAATGTAATATAATGAATGACCAAATGAACAACCAACCCTTTCCAAGGCATGAAGAGGGGTATATATACCTTGCATAGGGATGGTCAAGAAAAGGATGACTTATGTTGACCCGGTTAGCTTGGTAAGTTTCCAAATATTACGCTACAAGCTATACTATTACATCTTTAGAAGTGACCGAGTCTTTTCTTGATTCCTAACAATCTCCCCCTAAGGGAGGTCACTCCAATTTACAAAAACTTAAGCTCTATATTCTATGAATGCCTTTAATCTTTAGCTCATAGTCTTGTTATCTTGTTCTTTATCTTGTGAATCTTGATGTAGTGATCTTTAGACTTTTAGGCTTTAGCTTGTATCTTTTTCTTGACTTGTATGTGATCTTTTGAGCATCTTGAGATCATCAACCAAGCATAACCTCTTTTTGCCATCTTGTAATCTTTGTCTTCTTGTGATCTTGTGACTTATGAAGTGACATGCTCATACTGTTCTTGAGGTTGAAAGCAAGTGTAACCATCTTTCTTGATATTCTTTAACTTTAACACTTCGTCACTTCATGGAAGACGTGCGATATCATAGTAGCAGAGATTTCTTGAATTTCTTTAACTTTAATTTCGTCACTTCAAGAAAGATGTACGGTATGAGAGTAGCGAAAGTCTTGAAACATGTACTTGAGCTTTCATGATGTTATTACTTATGTCGATCGAGTATGAGCATGTGGTATTGGCTTCGACTCATCATTGGCTTACTGCTACCACCGTCAGGAAATGTGCATGAATGGGTTAGTGATAAGCAACATATATGGACAAAAGTGGCTTTGTCACTTCGTCGAATACGGTTGTAACAACCACGGTTCCCCGTTAATCAGTATAAATACTGCCTGTGATCAGGTAAAATTCTGAAGAATATCCTTGACAGGGTCTTACAGCTGCACTAGCTGTTCTCATTACCGGAACGTCTCAAAGCAGACAACATGGTAAGATTGAACTGGTAAGTTACTATCTTCCTGATTAACCTGCCAATTCGTGTTCATCTTTTCTATTTCCATATACCCTTGTGAGGCTTCCCATGGACATAAGATTGAAAATTGATTTAGAAAATCAGTCGATGTGTTAAGATGCAAACGGTTTTTATAACACACCAACATTTTTAACTTTTTCAAAATTCATCCGTCAATTCATAAGCTGGACCGAATTGATATGCAGTATCAGAAGTTTGATCCGTGTAGGATCTTAAAATTCACCTACCAAGAGCTTGTTTGATGTTGGCTAAAGCAGGATTTCCATCTTTACTGTGAATACTTAAGTATCACTCGGATGTTCTAGCAAAATCGCAAGGATAATGCGTAGGACTCTTGATATATTTCTTGTTTTCACATTGTGTGAATTAGCAATCATATTTTGGATAAGTGTCCTAATGAGATTTATGGATGATCTCTTTTACGGATCTAGACTCGATAGTGCACCTTTGGTTTAATTAATCGGAGGCTGGAGTGGACTGCCACATTTTCAATAACAACTAACTCGGAGTGAGAAGATAGAAATGCATGTAATCTCTATGAGAAATGAAACAAGAGTCTGTTGAGAGACCTTGAGTGGCTAGGGAGGGTTGTGCATTGCGTCACTGGGTCCATGACGACTGTCTTCAATACCAGACAACAACTTAGTGTTTCTGACAGTTTATGTATTGACCCGGTTTCTTCCTAAGTGTAAGGAGGGCTTCTTTCTTTTCACCCTTTATCTTAACTTTTTCTTTTTAATTCTTCAACCCCTTCATTGCTTACCAAGACTTCATGACTAGTACCTTGTTGGGTTTATTCTAGTACTAGCTCTATTTCAGTCGGCACTATTCCCTTATTCTCACTTTTACTCCTTTTTTATATCATACCTATGGACTTCTACACTAACTAGTAGAATGTCCCTGGGTAGATCTCTCTGGTTCTGGCTGGATCATGGGAATGAATTCCTAATCCTAACCACCTTATAACTCCAAGTAATTACAAACATGGTCGGTCTTTAGGTATTATTCTCATCCTTAAAACCATTAGAAATTTCTCCCCCTCAACATGTGCATTGATATTCAAAAATGTTTAGCACATGAAGGGTGAAACTTGCACTTGAGTCCATGAAATCACATCTTTAGCCATATATTTTAATCATATTTTCTTCCCTTATTAAAAAATGTAAAATCTCTTGATATTTTGGATATCAATTGATTCAAATATTAATGGTTTCAGGGAAAAAATGTCCAATTATTAACAAGCCGTATTAGGAACATTATTAAATGCTCCCCCTTAATTTATGAGGGTTATATATATATATATATATATATATATATATATATATATATATATATATATATATATATATATATATACACATATAGTGTCGAGCACGTTAATTTGAAAATTTCTAGAAAATTCATACTCAAACACTATTTATATTGCCTATTATTATAAGTCTATACTACATATTCACAATATTCACAAGATAAGATTTTGAGATTGGACCTGATGATTAAACGGTGCGTGTCATAAGTTTGTAGTCCATCTCGAGTTCCCTTGCACCAACTAATCGCTCCAGATTTCTGATGATTTCCCTTTCTCGCAGCTGCTTATCCGTACTTCATTAATAAGACACGATCTCTTTTGGTCACACGCTTGTCATTTCTCTTTGGCATCTCTCAGATTGTAATCCAGACGAAAGTCGAGTACTCTGTGATGAATCTCATCGAGAACAGACTTGAGTGTGCCATCCGAGAACTTGTACAGCTCATCAGCTCGCAAAACTCTTTTCTGTTTGTCCAGGTCTTCATAGACAATTCCTGGTGGATCGTATGATGAAGTGTAGGGTTCTTTGAATTCAATATCTGGAAAGGTCTTCTGAGGTTTGGTGATGTAAAGCTTCTTCTAGTACCTCTCTACACCAAGATGTAAGTCTTCAAAAAAATTTGAATTTATTGAAAAATTCTAGAAAATTCATACTCAAACACTATTTATATTGCCTATTATCATAAGTCTATACTACATATTCACAATATTCACACGATAAGATTTTGAGATTGGACCTGACGATTAAACGGTACGCGTCATAAGTTTATAGTCCATCTCGAGTTCCCTTGCACCAACTAATCTCTCCAGATTTATGATGATGTCCATTTCTCTCAGTTGCTTATCGATCAACTCAATCATAAGACCCGCCCTCTTTCGGTCAATAGCCGTCCACTTTCTCTTTGGAATCTCCGGGTTGTAATCCAGATGAAAGTCGAGTACTCTGTGATGAATCTCATCACGAACAGACTTAAGTGTACCATCCGAGTACTTGTACAGCTCATCAGCTCGCAAAACTCTTTTTTGTTTGTCCAGGTCTTCATAGATAATTCCTGGTGGATCGTATGATGGATTGTAAGGTTCTTTGAATTCAATCTATGGAAAGGTCTTCTGAGGTCTGGTGATGTTAAGCTTCTTCTGGTAACTCTCTACACCAAGTTGTAAATCTTCAACACGTCTCTTCAGGATTAGGCTTCTTGTGAACATACGAAGGGCCATAATAAAGTTAACAATAACATCGCCGTCAAGGTAGAAGAACTTGTGTTGAACAACAAGAAGAAGCATATCTTTAATGTCGTTCAGGTGTAGATCAACAAAGTCACCTTCTTTAAACTTATAAAGCTGTTAATCAGATCTTTTCACCACAATCTCTTCCAAGTGACCATATCCGTGCAATTTCTTCACACTAACACTCTTTACACCAAGAATTGCCTTAGTAGAGTAAACGTTTTGCTTGGAAAATTTGCTTATTTGAGATCAGTACCACAGTTTACGCCTTTCACCCTAGTGCTTGATTCCCTTTTCAGCATCTTTGTCATATGCATGCTTGATGGTACTCCAAAGTGTAGGGACCATGTCTTCAATTCCTTTGATCTCATACCTAGCAGCTTTTGTCTTCGTAATAGATGTGGTGTAGGTTACCTCTACATCAGAAGTCTTCAAATATTCTAGATCATTGTTGAAGAAGTAATCAGCAGCAACGGTTCGATAATCTGGGGGACATTGTAAAGGAAGAGGCTTGGATAGATCAAACGGATAACGATCTCCTTCTGTATTATTCCAATCAAGCTTGTCTGTTAACGCATTGAAGCACTCTTGGAAGTTGTACTCAAGCTCGATATTGCTAGAACACGTGCCTTTTAACAGATTGAAGGCAAGTCCTAATAATATATCTTGAGTGAGATTTTCAATCTTGAGTCCATTCAACACGTACTTAGAGAAGTTAATAGGAGTGGCCATCAGGTCGTTGAATGTGAGAGGATCCTTTGAAGCAGAGACCATTTGATTGAACCAAGGTTGTGCGGGTTGATCAAGTACAACCTAACACTTATTCCATTCAGGATCAAGAGTAGGAGGCCTTGGAGGTTGCTTGAACCAATCTGGATTTAGAGTCTTTCTTGTTTTGGGTTTTGAGGTGTATTATGGTGGATTATCATCACGAGCTACAACATTACCAACATCATCCATAATTACCTCAGCAATAGGTTCTTCAACTAGTTCCTTTGCTGAAGCAGACTTACCGGTTTTAGATCCTTTAGTTAGAACTTTACCTTTTGGGGTTTCCTTGGTGGTGGATGGCTTCTTTGAAGACTCGGACTCTTTAGTTCTTTTCCTCTTGGTCTTCTTACCCTGTTTTGGTCCAGCTGGAGGGTCTTCATTATCATCATCTTCATCATCATCATCATGCTTTCTCTTGTGGTCTTTAACTATGTCAGCGACTCCCTTATCCATTGCGTTTTCATCTTTAATCAATGCTTTCATGAGTGCATGGTACAGTCAATGATTGGCATGATTTCTATTAAAAGACTTGTTTGCATGCATGGATTGGTAAAGAGTGCTTTTCAGATCATACTCTTCAAGAGCCGCCTTGTCAGTAGACTTAATGGTAAACTGTGGGTTCTTTTGACTCTCAGCTTGTTCCCTCTTAATCTTGAGAATATCTGAAGGACTTTTCTCAGATTCTTGTTTAGCTGTTGGTGTCGATTTCTTGGTTAATTCAGGAAGATGTTGTAGAGAATATTTATAAATAAGATTTGCTATGTGTTTCTGCAGTTCCTTTTGAAACACATCTCCGACTTTGGCGTCAAGATAACTATCAACAACTGTTAGAACTCAGGACTAGAGAACATTAAGAGCTTTAGAAGAGTGATCACCAGTTTTTAGCTCAGACATGCCTTTTTCTACTTTTGCAACTCTTAGTTCAACAGCAGAGAGTGCATTAGATTCAGGAACAACAGTGGTGATGACTGGAGCATCTGTAGTGATTAGTAGTGTTGGGATTGGTGTTGGTGTTTGTTGTACGGATGAGATGATAGGTGTCACTTGAGGTGATGGGACAACAATTAAAACTGAAGTTTCAGTTACAATTTCTGGTATAGGTGGAAGATTGGTTGTCTTTGGAATCACTGATATGGGAATCTTCTATACCGATGAAGACTGTGTTTGGGGAGTTTCATGTTGGATGGGAATATCCAACAAAGAACTAATATATGTATCTACATAATCCTTAATAGTACTAACTAAGGAAGAATCATAAGAAAGTTTAAGGAATTGATCACCAAAACCCAAAGATACAGTTAAGTTTGAGCTAGATAAAGGAAGTTCAGATTTCTTGGTATCATCCTTTGCTTTTGAAGTCTTTTCAACTTCTTCCTTTATTGCATCAGTAACCTTTTCTTCACCTTTATCAGACTCTTCAACTTCAGCATCTTTCATTTCTACATCCTCATCTTTGCGCACACGTATCTTGTACTTATAAGTATCATCTTCAAAATATTCAGTTTTGACATCTTCATCATCAGCCTCTTGTGTATCACTAACATGATCATCGCCTTCATCATCAGCATCACCATCTTTATCATCCTTCTCATCATCATCATTATCATTATCAAAAAATTCACTATCTTGTTCATCTCCCCACTCAAGAATGACCTTCTCTTTAGTAATGTCCTTATCCTCATCGGGAACCCCTGGTTTAGCACTAGTTCCTTCACTTAACGACGACTGTAGACTCATCGGGAACCCTTGGTTTACTACCAGTTCTTTCATTTGAGCCTCCAGTACCTGGTTGTCTTCTGCTTGTATTTTTACTTTCCTTGAGAGCTTGCATGATGTCTACAGCCTCTTATTCTTATGGAGGAAGAGATGAAGCACCTTTAAGCTTGGTCTTTGAAGTGGCAGGTTTAGAATTTGGAGTACTTGGAGTGTCTTGAATTACCACACCCTTAGAACTTCTACCACTAGACTTATTCTTAGTAGATTCAGGGACAGATTCAGTCATGATCCTTGCATGTGTAGC
Source organism: Tanacetum coccineum (assembly GCA_026074375.1). Lineage (NCBI taxonomy): Eukaryota > Viridiplantae > Streptophyta > Magnoliopsida > Asterales > Asteraceae > Tanacetum > Tanacetum coccineum. The sequence goes on along the minus strand of BQNB010035256.1, from coordinate 7,381 downwards.
ATGGACTTTCTTTGCTGCTTCTGTTTCTTCAGCTTCAGTTTGACTGATTGACTTAGCTAATTCCAAGGCAGCATCAGGATCATCAGAGATAATGTTGTCATCAGCTGACAGTGTGACTTTCTTCTTGACTCTTCTCTTACCATAAGTCTTTTTCTTAGCTGGTTCAGTTTCAGACTCTTTAGATACATTGATAGTTTCCTGAGACTCCTTAGCAGTCTTCTTGCCTTTTGAACCTTTTACTCTGCTTTTCTTAGGTAGGATCTGATTTGTTGAATATTTGATGAACATCTGATATGATTCTGAATGTTTGATTGCATTAGTCAGCATCACATCAGGAATGGGAAGTCCATATTCCTGATAGTTTTCACCTTTTCTGATAAATTTTAACCTGCTTACAATATCTTTGATTGTATGAAATGCTTGTGATTGAGGTTGGTGAGAGACTTGTGTTGTTTCAAGAAGTGGTTGATGATGATTTTGGTGAATCAGGGATATGGCATGTTCTCACGTCTTGATCTCTTTTCTTTCCTGTGATCAATCTGGTAAGCAAAGTCTTCCTAAATCAACTCAAGATAATCGACATTTTCTGTGTTGAACATCCCCCACAATATGTCAATTCTGTACTTTTTGAGTTTGTCATTACTGGCAATCTTTTCAAAGAGGCACTTGTTGATTATAGCTGCCAGAGTTCTCCATGGCTAGTGCCTATGATCCACAAACATGTTGGTGTGCCTGTTCAGTGGACCCTTGTAGCCAAGATCAACGAGAAAGGTGAGTGCAGTATCATCATCTGGAACATCTGTTAAGTCTACACCTTCCACTCTTGGACAGATATCAAGAATTGTCCTAAAGACTTCAACATCGACAGTACACTTCTTGTTGGCTAAGAGGAATTCATAAGACTCAGTGTCTTTAACCTTCTTGATGGTGTACCAGAATTGTTGCATAAAGATTTTTGAGACATATGCAGATATGGTAAAATCCTTGAAGTACATAGAATTCTTGATTATGTCAATGACCACCTGAAATGTCTCTTCCTTCTGTGACACTATGGTTTCTAATCTGATATTGGTAGAGCTGATCTTGACTCTTTCAGTAGAAGGAATCCACTTTTCATCACGAGCAGCAACTTGTTATGTTTCTTGAGGATTCATGATTCTGCTTAAGAATTAACCAATACAGTTTATATATACAACAAATATATATTTTACTCATTAAGTTGGTTATCCTTTGATGATATGATTGATCTATGATTAGGTTTCATGCAAGTGTGACATAATTACTACACTCTAAGAATTTAGTCAACAAAGGCCAATTAGTCAAAGTCAATTTTAAAAAATCAACAAGACATTTCCAAGAAAGCTTAGGACATACATTCATACAGAGGGCAGCAAATGGACATTCAAGCAAAGCAAGCTATGATGCATGACACCAAGTATTACGCAAATTTTAAAAAATTTGGGCAGAGTTTCTTTTCATAAAGTGTCATATTTCGCTTGAATATGTACCTGTCATGTTTCGCTTCAAAACAGTCTAACATGTTTCGCTTGAACAAGTAGAAACATGTTTCTCTTAGATGAAGTGGAACATGTTTAGATTGGGATGAGTGGAACATGTTTCACTTGAAAACATGTTTTGCTTCATTCCAGTCATAACATGTTTTGCTTCATTCATACAAAACATGTTTCGCTTCAGACATAAATTTTTTAACTTAGGTTTTAGCAATCAAAGACCTAAAAGTATTACTCCCAAACATCACAAATAAAATGATATCATCACAGAAGCACTTTCCACAAGCATTAGACAACATTTTAAGCAAGCTATTCAACATTTGAGCATATAAAGGGAAGAAATACATGGTAAACATGTTAAGGACCTTTTTTAGACAAATACTAGGTACATAGGAGCCTAAAAACAGTTCACACACACATTTTGAACACCTCATGAGCAATATTATACCAATTTTGGATGAGACGAGCCTAGTATAACTACTTTTCCAAGTAAAAGACCATATAGAAGGCAAGAACAAGATCTAATAACATAAAGACACTCATAAGAGGCTATTAAAAACAAACCCATAACTATTTATCCCTATCACTCATGTTTCACTTTATTCATCAAACAAAAATCATCTTATCTCTCAAATGGTTAAGATATACATAAAAATGTTTCACCTACATCTTAATCGCGCCCTAATGAACAAAACCCCTCAATCAATTGAGCAAAAACTTTTACTTTTTACTAACGAACCCTAATTCGTTTTTCTTTGATTACGTAGCAAAAAGGAGTTTAAAGCTAATTAGTTTTACCTACGTAATGAGAAATGTATCAGGAACGAGTGGATGAGTATCTTTTGCCTTAAGAACAAGATTTGATTTACGCGCTTGAATTGAGCGAAATGTGCACGAGAGAGAGAAATGTGTGTTTGAATTTTTTTAATAAGTGTGTGAGAGGAGCGAAATGTGTTTTAAAAAAAAACTTATAACCGGTTTATGTTTCAAACTTGACAAAACTAGTCCTTGTGCTTTATATCCTTTTCTATTTCTAGTTTAAACTTAATACAAAGTCTAACTAAGTTATAGAAATGACATTTTTAGCCCCTAAAGTTTATAACTAGGATTTTAAGTCCTATAATTTACCATTTAGTCCGTAAAAGTTAACATCGATAACATTTTAAGCCTAATTGAGTTACAAATACATTAACTCCCTTTTAATTGATAAACCGTTATTGAAAAACCTTTACCATTTATTTCGAGATGACGTTTTGAAAGATCATTTTGAAAGAATTTGACTATTTCTCCCCTTCAAATAATGTGTCGTTTTCTATTTAAAGAGATGTAGACATTGTTTGAGTGATAGAAACTTCTTTTAAAAATCTTTTCAGATGAGAAACTAATATGTTTAATTATTTTTCATAAAACAACACCAATACAAACAAGATTTTTCTCGTTTACATAAATAAATGCACTGACACGTACACTCATTTGATATAGGAAGCACGGGTTGTGTTGCAAATTAAACACAAGCCTTTGAATGAATATAAAGTAATTCATTCTCGAGAAAAATTTATTTCCCGTTGTGAGGTCAAGTTCTCTTTTTGAAACACTTGCTTTTAAGATGATGACCGGGTTGCTATCTGAAATAATAGCAAGCCATATGACATATTTTCTATTCGAACTTTAATTACAGCTTTGTACCATTATTTAATGGCATTTCTGAGGACGTAAATATTATCGATTCTAGAAAGCATGTCATGAAAACCTATTTTTGTATTATTCTGATTTTTTAATTTTGTATTTTATTTTTATGATTTTATATTTTTATATTTTCTTTTTGAAAAGTTTATAATAAAATAAAAATCTTTTTGATGTTTTTCTGATTTTCTATATAGGCAATATAATAACAATGAAATTCAGATTTACCACCCATTACTCGTCCATCCTCCTCTTCAACCGTTTTAGCGTTTCTGGAGACATGCTTCTCATACCCAGCTTTTCGATCAAGAAGTTGAATCTTTCTCTTGGCAGAATCGGTTTGTGAAGATGTCTGCAGCTTAATTCTGTCCGAACAAAGTAAAGTTCCACTATTCCATTCTCCACCTGCTCCTTTATAAAACGATAGCGTACATCAATGTGCTTTGCTCTAGAGTGTTGAACGTTGTTGCATCATAGAGCAATTGAACTTTTGTTGTCGCAGTACAGAGAAATCTTATTGAATTGAAAGCCATAATCTGTTAGTTGTGATCGTATCCATAGGATTTGAGCATAACACCCAGATAAAGCAATATTTTTAGCCTATGTACTAAAGATCACAGTGCTCTTTTGCTTCATGGCCAACAAGTTTATCACCTAAGAATTGAGCGCTTCTTGATGTACTGCGTCTAGTGTCCTGACACCCCGCGCGATCTGCATCTGAATATGCTGTTAGTGACATACGTATTCATTCGACCACCAGAGCCCATGTTAATGGTTCCTTTAGTATCAAAGATCTGTTAAACCGCATTTAAAGTGCTTTCGGTAGTCTTGTGCCTGATACCGGGTACATAAGCAGACTGCATAAATAAGATCGGATCTATTGGATGTCAGATACATGAGGGATCCAATCATGCCATGGTAAAGTGTAGCATCAACTGGTGTCCCCTGTAGATCTTCATCCAGTTTATTCTTTCCACCATAGGTGTGTCTACAGAATCACTATATAGCAAATCATATTTTTTAATAATTTCAAAAGCATATTTTGATTGGTTTAGGAAGATGCCTCTAGGACTTTGAGAAATTTGTAATCCTAAAAAGAATGACATCTTCCCCATCATTGACATCTTGAACTTAGTGGTTATCTGGTTAGCAAACTCATTACACATGGCAGTATTAGTGGATGCAAATATTATATTATCAACATAAATTTGTACCATCAATAAGTCGTTTCCTACTTTCTGTGTGAAGAGTGTTGGATCAAATTCACCTTTGGAGAAATGTTGTGAAATGAGGAAACTTGACAGCATGCCGTACCATGCACGTGGTGCTTGTTTGAGACTGTAAAGGGCCTTTTTGAGCTTGTGCACATGCGATGGGTATTCCTGATCAACGAATCCTTTTGGTTGAGAAACATAGACCTCTTCCTTGAGCTTGCCATTTAAGAAAGCCGTTTTGACGTCTATTTGGAAGATTGTCATATTCTTGTTGGTTGCATTTTCTACGAAGACACGGATGGCCTCTATTCTTGCAACCGGTGCAAATGATTCCTTGAAATTGATTTCTTTCTCTTGCCTGAATCCCTGAGCAATTAATATAGCCTTATTCTTTAGTACCCTACCAAATTCGTCTGTCTTGACCTTATAAATCCATTTAAGTTTGATCAACATGACTTTATCTGGACACGACACCAATTCCTAAACTTGTAGTCTTTCAAATTCATGAATTTATTCTTGCATTGCATCGATCCATGATGGTTTGGTCATTGCTTTTTGAAGTTATTTGGTTCTACAGAAGTTAGGAATGCATCAAAGTAACACCACATGGCGTCGGTTTTGAGTGGCTTTCTAGTGGAGACTAAATAAGAAAGGTCATCGATCACGTTTGCTATTAGATGATCCTTAGTCCATCTACCAATAAGTTCAAATAGAGTGTGAGATGGTCTCACATTAGATGACGATCCTTAAGAATTCGAGTCTTCATGAAGATATTCGTGAAGAGGATCATCATGAAATAGTGGTGTTTTAGGTGATTCTTTAACACCTTGAGAAATAATTCGAGTATGTTCTTGATCTTCTGTTGATGGGATACTTGATGAAGGTGCATCTAGGTCAATGGACGTCGACACAGGTGAATTATAACACCCCGTGTTTTCAGTTCATTTTACGACGTCATTTATTTCACTATTTATTTTTAGTCTCGTACGCGTTTGCTTTTAATTTTAATCGTTAAGTTAAATCGCGTAAACTACGAATTATCATTCAACGTAAACGGGCATCAAACAATTAAAGGTTTATGTCAAGCAAGTGTTAGATAATTATTTGGAGGATAATTATTAACTTTGCACATTTTATTTTTATTGGTTACGTAAAGCGTTTACGTTTCGCGATAAAATACATTTAGGCATTCACGGAACCACCAAAACTTATCTACGCTTCAACAAATACCCATTAGTATACCCAATACTTAAATTTTTATAAAACTTCTCCCATGTTACTCATTGTAGCCAAATTATGTATAAAGGAACCAAACCAAAACCTACACATTACAAGTTTATACTTCTACACTTAATCTATACATATTAAAACTACAAGTAATGCAAGATATTACCTCAAAATATCTAAGACTCACCTAGCCATCTCCCTCCCACAATTTTTGGATCATATATACTCCCTAGGGAACCAAGAGCACACAAAACCTTTACCAAAATCTTGTACAACTTAGGGCTCATTATACTTAAGTACATGACTAGTGATCTTGACCATTTTTCCCCTTAATTCCCTCCCCTTGTTTTCTACTAGTCTTGACTTTCCTAATAGTGATCTTGGCTAGCTCTTGTAGTATATAAATGAGGGCATACTAGTAGATATCACACACATATAATTTCCTTAAGAAAAAACTTTACCAACCTCTCTTTGTTTCTCTCCCTAGCCCACGACACACATACAACACCCATAAATAATCCATACAATTTTTATTACCAAGTATTCAAGTATTCTAACATCATATCTAAGGCATTCTAAGGTGTATTGAACGCTTGGTTTAGTGTTTAAAAGGGTTAATCAAGAAAAGTGCAAGATTAGGGTTTCCTTAGAAATTAGGGTTTTCTAGTCTTGGAAGCTTGGGTTTTGATTCTAAACTAGGGTTTAGAAATTGTTACTCTTCATCATACTTCATCTTAAGGTCATCTAAAAACCCTACACTCTTTACATTTGTGATTTTATGTGTACATAATGTTTATATAGTAAATCACCATCTAGGAAACATATTAAGATGTAAAATGGATTTTTACTCTTGATCATGGTTTGAAATACTTTTTCATATGCTATATTGATGTTAAAGACATGTTGGAATGAAAGTATATACATTATACAAGTATGGTTTAATTTATAAAAGTATATATAAATTAATTGTTTAAAAGTTTACTTATTAAGTTTACAAGTAAAAGAAATACAAGGGCTTGTTATTCTTGGACAAAATCATTGGACAAAGGTTAGAGGACTATAAATATACACAAGTTAGTGTATTAATCATGTTAGAGGACTTGTAGTAATTCACACATGCCAACAAGTTATAAAATAAGTTTTATACACATTTTATTTAAAAACTTACAAAGTTTCTGTTTTAAATTCGAAAATAAAGTATTTATTTTATATTTTATTAAAATACTACATGTCATGACGATCGTAGGCATATAGAGAACTCGAAAATCCGAGCTATAACGAAGAAGATACGCCATTTGCAAGTTTACGATAATAAATACTTTTATAAAAATAAATTACTATTCATTTCAGAAACTTTTTGGAAAATAATTTAGTTAGATAGAACTTTTAATTACGAAGACGTGCTCGGAAGAATCACTAAAAACGGAATTAAAATGGATAAGTTACGACTTTTACGAGGTTACGACGATTAATTTTATAAAAATAGTTTTATAAAATATACATAAACAGTAAAAGTACTGTTCATTAGAGGACTAAAAAGTTATAAATTTAGTATTTTGATAAATCTTCTTAATACGAAACCATGGACATAAAGAACGTACAAAACGGACCTAAAACGAGAAAGATACGCCATTTTTACCAAGGTAATATTTATAAACATTTTAACTTTATAAATATTATTTCACAAATACAATTAGATGGTGATGTAGCTATATAGAATTATTACAGTATTAGTTATTCAAAGTA